>CAEGAD010058851.1:0-40443 GCA_903067055.1 Poeciliopsis paucimaculata
GGTAGGACTTTCTGATATCAGCCACCTCGGTTATTTGCTGGTGGAACATCTCATGTAGGGGCTTGTCCTCCCATGATGGTACCTCCGGCACCTCAACTTCTGTTCCCCGTTGTCTGAGACACATTGTCTGTTGAGGCTTTGTCCCTGATGTATTTATGGATCTTAGATGTTTCGTCCTGGACAGTCGTTCTCACACTCACTAGTCCTCTGCCTCCTTGCGGCTCGTGTACAATCTCAGGTTGCTGGATTTGGGGTGGAACCCTCCATGCATTGTTAGTAGTTTTTGAGTCTTAACATCCGTGGCCTTTACTCCTCCTTTGGCCAGCTAATTATTCCTGCAGGGTATCTGATTACTGGCAAGGCATAGCTGTTTATCGCACTGATCTTGTTCTTGCCATTGAGCTGACTTCTCAAGACTTGTCTTATTCGTTGGAGGTATTTGGCTGTGGCTCTTTTCCTTGTGACCTCTTCGAGGTTGCCATTTGCTTGTGGTATTCCCAGGTACTTGTAACTGTCCTCTATGTCTGCTATTGTTCCTTCTGGGAGTGAGACCCCTTCTGTGCGGATGACCTTCCCTCTCTTTGTGATCATCCGACCACACTTCTCTAGTCCGAATGACATCCCAATGTCCGTGCTGTAGATCCTGGTGGTGTGAGTCGATGTCTCGCTCACTCTTAGCATACTTATTCTCCCTTGTGTATCTCTTTCTATTGCTTGGATCCTCTGATAGTTGGCTCACCTTGATTTTAGTCTCTAACCGTCTTTTCCATGGTCTCTCATGGTTGCTCTTATAGCCAAGCAGCTCAAGGATCACTGATGCTGAGTTGTAGATCAGCTCATTGGTTTCCGTTATGGTGTTGCCAGGGATCGTTCTCAATGCATTCACATCTTCAATGATTTTTTCACTCAGCCGTTGCTCTCTCATTCAGCTTTGATTCATTCATCGTGGCTGAATACTCCCTCTCTGGGGGGGGACTTGTAGTTAAGTCCCCCCTGTCCTGACATCCAGGTTCCTCCTCTTTGCTGTAGCATTTGTGTTGTACCTCGTCAATCTCAAGTTGTGACAGCAATTGCCGTTTGCGGATGTTGGAACACTGAGCTACTAGCACTTAGTGTAGACTGGGGATGTCGAAGTAACCATTCCTCCCTCAGTCTTTGCATATAGCCTCTCCGATTAGGGCTACTTGAGTAGTAGCATCCCAACAGACCCAAGTTTTCACCTCTCGCCCATTTCCGTCCCATTTTTCGTCAAAGACTGATGACGTATCTATTGATACGACGTATCCAGTCGTATCTATCGAGCTATTATATATATATATATATATATATGCATGCAAGTATTACACCACATCACATTTAGTCAAGACCTTTCAGATGGAAGCCCAGGAACCCACCCAGGAGGTCAAAACATCAAATGATTAGACAAAAATACAAGAAGGGTTCCATACCTAAGGTTTTCTCCTCCTTCACTACATTCATGGCTGAGTTTGTTGGGTAGGCTAGAGACAAAGTTCTTGAGATGGGAAAACTCCAAAGCCTTCCATATTTCCTCATCAGAATAGGAGTCAAAGGGATCCAGGTTCATTCTCAAAGATCCGGAAAACAGCACTGGGTCCTGAAAGGTGAGGAGACAGTATTATCAGGATACGAAAGGTGTATTTTTACAGAGTTAGCCTAGACCTAACCTTTACCTAATCTCTCCTGGGATGATCTTCATTTGAGTTTGTATGCGGTTTTACGAAATTTGTCCAATCTAGGTCTGGCCAATATTACCGAAACCCATATCATAACAGATTAATACGCAAAAAAGAGTTGTGGTCTATATATCAATAATTGTTAGTCTTTTTATTTTAAAAATCTGAAATACTGACAAAAGACTGATGTGACCTTTCCAGTTTTATTTATAACTTCCTCTTGAGCTGTTGTACTTGTTTTTTCACTTCACACTATTGTTTTGTATTTTAATTAAGCAGTTATGAGGCACTGTAAAAGTTTGAAACTGCTCAAGTTACTGTACAGCAGTGTTTCTCAATTATTTTCTGCTATGAACACATAGGAATCATAACATTTTTTCACAACCCCCCCCCAGTGTCCTTCCCGCTCCCAAATTGAAATACTATTGCAAATCTGATCATATTTAATAATTTATTATAATTAATCACTTTCAACCTTGATTACTTGTCAGTTTTTTCAAACTTATTGTTTTTCACAAGGTATTGAGTGTTTAACATTTATTGTTCAAAATTTGGAGCAATATTGTTTATATTTCAGCTTGTCAGCAGAAATGCGTAACACTTTGCATTAACAGTTGAAAGGTAGGCTTAGCCTATTTTCTGGATTTTTCTGCAAGCTACAGTTACTTGCTTATGATGGAGTAGGGCCAGACTGAGTTTTTTGGTTTGTGTTTTAAATACGAGTAAAGTTGTTCAAGAATAAAGTTGTCATTTTATAGTAACTCTTCAAAACGCTGTGCTAAAATTAGGAATATTGAGAGTATTACAAAGTTATAGTTTATTTATAGTATTAGTTTTATATATAAATAAATACTTTTTTCACACGTCAGAATCAAATTATCAGCTACAGGATTTGATACAGCTGTTTAAAGAACCATTCATACACTTGTTATATTATTAGTAACAATAAAGATATAATCCACACACTTGTTCAGGTCCCCAGGAATGGCAACAACAACACAGTGTGTTGTTAACAACATAGTTAACCCCTAAGATCCAAAATTGACTCAATTTTTCCCAAAATATCATTCCAATAAGTCTTGTTCTTATTGCAGGACCAGAAAATGTGGGAATTATTTGCCTCTGTGTCCCCGCAACCCCTCCAACATTAAGATGCATTGGGCTTTTTATAAAACTGCTGCTTTGGTGTTCTAAAAAACCATAAATTTTTCATCCTGAACTCTTGCCAATAGATTCAGGAAGAGGTTGAAGCAGCAGATTCACACATATTGTCCCACTGATCTTGTGTATCCATCACTTTCTCTCATTGTTTTCTAACATCTGTTGCCGTTGCTTTGGTTCTCAACAATCCCTAATAGAAGTTGGGGTTTGATGGCTATAACAGGCTTGGAGCAAATTTGAGAGGCTAATTGAATTATCTTGTTGACTCTGAGATAAACTCTTTCAATAGGTTCGAAAAAGGATATTGTCTGAATTGCAAATATTAAAAGAAGTCCCTTTTTCTTGGATTTTGTTGGCTCTAGTGGCCTTTATTTGAAAGTAAACTGACAGGAAAGAGGGTAATAAGAGAAAGAAAAGACGTGTTAAATCTTGCTAGGCCGGAAATCGAATCTGCGACTACCGCCTCGAGGACTTAGGACTCCATATGTGGGTCGTGTGCCATCACAGCACCAGAAGTCCCAAGAAAGCTAATTATACTTGTTCTCATCAGACTTCTCAAAGCTTTTCTCGCACACGTTTGGAGCATAATGCATGCCCCAAACGCTAGTGCGAGCTGGCCCCTTTGTTCCAGTGCGCAGCTTGGTTGACAGCTGGTTCTTAGTCTGCAGGAGTTGATTGCGGTGCATCTACCTGGTATCCCTTCTTCCTTATGTCATCCACTGCTTCTGATGTACTCGTGTACAGGCATGGTTTGTTTCACAGTGAATCCTCATCTTAGTCGGGTATGGTGTTTGGAAACAGTTTTTACTCTTTGAGATTCCTCTTGATGTTGATGAATTCTTTAAACTTGTTATTTATCTCTGTCAAAAGATTATGCGCAAATGGCTGTGTTCTGCTTCAGTTAGCCTTGCACAGGGGTCTCAAACTCCAGTCCTCGAGGGCCACAGTTTTTAGATGTGCCACAGGTACAAAACGCTGGAATGAAATGGCTTAATTATCTTCTCCTTGTGTAGATAAGATCTCCAGAGACTTGCTAATGACCAAATTATTATATTCAGGTGTGGTGCAGCAGAGGCACATCTAAAAGTTGCAGGACACCGGCCCTCGAGAACTTTGAGACCCCTGGTCTAGCGCTTTAATTTTGAATGTTCGTACTGACCTCCTCCAGCTTCTTGTTCATTTCACTCTTAAAGCTGATCAGATCCTGCTTGATATTATTTTTCAATGCAATGATGTCATTTTGCATTTCTTTGATATTGCTGCATAGATTCTGGATAGCCTTAGCAGTTGTTAGCTTGCTCTTCTCACTGGGGTCCATGGCCTGCATCATGCTGTCTATGATGCAGGCCAGCATTTGCTGTGACTTATAGTGCCCCCTGGTCTCTTTTTTGATAATACTTCATGCATAGTATGTCATTGTGAAGAAGAACTTAATACCTTTATCGAGTTTAGTGGAATTTTCCTCGTCTCTGATTAGGACAGATTAAAGATTTAAACCGCCATCTTGGAGACACTCCTGGAAGTCCACTGGCACATCTTTTGTGCCAGTGGACAAAAGATGTCCACTGGCACATCACTGTAGGTGTAGTGATAAAAACCACTACACCTACAATAGGCCTCTGCAATAGTGTCCCTGCTTGGGCCTAAGAAGTATAAATAAAAATGATTCTGTGAAGAGAGGTGGAATGATTAAATTTGGAATGCTTGTAAGTAACAATGGTTTCCTCCTTTAGTAAGGAGCAGAGAAAATTTAGGGTGGCCAAATATCAGACTGGGACAGAATCTCATTGCTATTGTAAAGCCTGACAATTGTGCCATATAAACACTGCTTCAGTGTTTGTCTCCACTGTAAATCTAGCCACTAAAGGCTGCTTTGCTGCACATGCCCTGATCAGGTGAGATTGCTTCTTTGCGTCCTATTTACTCACCTGTGGGATGATGGTGATTCTGGAGCGCAGCTCATGGAGGCCTAGCTTAGAAATGTCCACTCCATCAATGAAGATGTGGCCCTCTGCTGCCTCAATGATCCGGAACAGGCCCAGTGTTAGAGATGACTTCCCAGCACCAGTCCTCCCCACAATCCCTATCTGTTGGGAACCAGCAGCAGATTCACAATACATTTCTCCAGTGTTCAGTCACAATGAGTACTCCTGAGCTTATTAGAGCTATAATAAGGCCTACCTTCTCTCCTCCGTTAATAGCAATGGTGATATTGCGAATGGCCAGGTCCAGGTCATGGCGATAGCGCAGACCAAAGCCTCGAATGTCTATGCAGCCCTGAGTGGGCCAGCCAGGGGGAATCGAGGGAGACTCATGTTGCCACTCTGCCTGCGGTCAGAGAATAGACATGAACGCAAATACTCAAATCATATTTTGAATCATAATCAAGCTCAGCCAAAGTCCTAACTTGATTAGGTTTTCATTTTCCCTTTCTCACAACTAAACAGTTGACTGTTTATTCATGTCACTTTGTTACCTTTTCTAGCTACAGTTTTAGAGCATGGTTGCCTTTGTGGAGTGAATATATAGACCTGAAGCAGTGTCAAACTCAAATAGACAATTTGGCTTAGAAGGCATCAATTTCCCCCTTTCCCCTGAGCTTTAGAACTGATCAGATCTGAGAGAAAGACTTCCAAGTGTTTCCATGCACTGCTCCCAGACAATCTCCTCAAAACAGCAAGTCTTCCAGAACTACCTTTTTACATTCTGCTCTTGTTACTAAATGATAGAGTTTCAACAGACCTGTTATTATCACTTCTGAAGATGGCAAGTCTCCAATTCTAGAAGTAACACTAATCAAACCATGTCCCTGCATTTTTTAAGGATATGCTGAAGCATTTAAAAAATCCCATGGAACTGATTCCAGTGCACAGAGAGATTATAAAATGCATGTGGTACAATGAACTGTGAACATTGAAATTACTGAAAACAAATATGATATGTACTGTATGTGTCTGTCATGTGTCCAGGGCATGATGATGCCATAGAGTTGGAAAGAGAGGTGGTCTACTATTGTTAGATCAACTGAACAATCTGAACTGCCTTGAGGTCTGTTTGTATTTGAATGCTTGTAAGTCTTTTATTAAAATGTAAATGTGGTGAGAAAAGCTGGTATTACAGGTCTTATTTTAGAATATAACTCAAACCAGAGAACAGAAAGCTCTTTACAACAGAAATAACTTTTTAAAAAGTTCAGGTGACCAATGACTCTTGTAATATGACCAAATACAATTTCTGATAGAAATTATAAGCCCATATCACTTAGAGTTGTTTTAATTTAATATTAAGTGCAGATATCAAATTAGGAATGATGCATATAGCAGTTTATAAAAAATAAAAATAGATTTTTTTTCCTAATATCTATTCTTTAATATGAAGTGACAGTAAAATGACAGTAAAATCAATTAACAATATAAAACCCTGGTGGGAATATTTATTTAAATGTTGCAGTGTTTAAGCCCAAAATCAAAGCCAAGCCCACATAACCACAGAAAAATAAAAAAAGACAAAGGTCAAGCCTTAAACATCCCAATGTTAAGTTGGTTTTATTCCAAAGATTGTGCAGTGTACCTCTTTCCCTGTGCAGGAGTATTCCTTCACCTTCTCTACAGCTATTATATTTGTCTCTACATCAGAAGACATTCTCACGAGCCATGTCAATGAGGCAGTCAGCTGCATACGAAGTAAACAAATAAAGGTTAGTTTAGGTTCAAAAGCAAATTAAACAAATTTATTAACATTTTGCAAGAAGACATTGCTCTACTGACACTAGTGCTGAGAACTACCAAAGTGGTGCTTTTACCTGCAGGGCGTAGGAGATGGAAAGCCCCATGATGCCTGGGCTCAGGCTATCTCTGGCTACAACAGCAAACAGGGCAGCAAATGAAACAATGCAGTTTCCTACAAACTCCAGGCGAATTGCCAGCCACCTACACAAACACAAGTTCAAATACAAACAAGGAATATTTGCTAAGACTAAAATTGGAAACTAATTTTAGATTTTTTGAGGATTTTAAGTTTAAAACCCTCTCTTTTTCTATAAAGAAAGAAAGAGCAAAAAAAAGCAGAACAGAACAGATCAGACGCAGCAAAAGAATGAAAGAGTATGCAAGAGAAAAAGAAAGAAAGGGTTTTAGTGGGTAAGAGTTTTACAATAATTCTGTGATTGCTACTGGTCTACTATGATTTTGTGCAAATTTCAGAAACAAAAGGTGCTACTCCTATGAAAAGTATTCATCCCGTCGGTGCTTTTACGAATCAGTCTTGATCAAGAAAAAGTTACTTTTTGGACAATTTTTTCGTACAAATTTCAAAGTGAAAATTGAATTCTACAAAATGCAGCTTTTATAAATTAAAGTTGAAAGCAGCGAAAGGTGGCCCTCGCTGCTCAGGTGTTCTGCCACCCCCATCATCACACTGTTCCAGCATTTGTGCACTAAACGGTCCAGTTCAGTATGAGTCCAGCAGCAAGTGTTTAAGATTTGCTGAATCCGACCTTCAAGACAGGAGTTATTGTCACTTCCTGTTTTGCAGGGAATGTTTGGTGAGGATTGTAGGCTATGGAGTACATTATGTTTGATTCTCAATGTTTATTGAATATGGTTTTAATCTATCATACAAAGAGCAGCGAGAGGGGTCACTGTCCTCAGTTTCTTCTTTAAGTGGGCGGGGCTTAATTGATGGCATCAAATTACCACATCAATGTATGAAGGAATGCTCCCTGATGATGCACTCTCGCTGTCATTTAAGCGCACCCATTGCCATGGCAATCTCCTGTGCTCCGCAAACCGAGCAGATATTATATTAAGAACGTAACACTCAGTTCGATACGATATTAGGTTTTCAGGTTCTATTTTGTGACTATTAATAAGCTCCCCTGAACACAGTTGGGGTGGATGAGCTAATTTTAAACTCTTGCTCTTCTAATGGTGGTCTTTGAGTCGCCTTTTTTTTGGTAATGGAACCAAAAAAAATATTTATCCAATCCCCTGACTTCTCAATTTCTCTAATTTTCTTGAAGTGTTATTTTGTCCTCATGCTGTAATGGTAGCCAGGAATAGTAATTAACCAATGAATGGACCTTGCAGACAGTGGTGTCTTTATACTACAATCACTTGAGACAGTCACTGCACTCAGGTGACCTCCATCTCACCAATTGTGAAAGAAGCATATTGCCTGGACCTTTGTTTAATTAGGTCAGTCACTTTGAAGGGAGTGAATATTTACGCCATCATTTATTTTATGTTATATGTTTATGTTATATGTTTTAATTGCCCTTCCATGGGCCCACCACCTATGAGAGGGGCCAAAGGGGTCGGGTGCAGTGTGGGATGGGTGGCGGCCGAGGGAGGGGGTTCTGGCGGTCTGAACCTCGGTTGCAGAAGCTGGCTCTTGGGATGTGGAATGTCACCTCTCTGGTGGGGAAAGAGCCAGAGCTAGTGTGTGAGGCTGAGAGGTTCTGGCTAGAAATAGTCGGTCTCACCTCTACGCATGGCTCTGGAACCAGTCTCCTTGAGAGGGGCTGGACATACTTCCACTCTGGAGTTGCCCTCGGTGAGAGGCGCCGGGCAGGAGTGGGCATACTTGATTGCTCCCCATCTCGGCGCCTGTACATTGGGGTTTACCCCGGTGAACAAGAGGGTAGCCTCCCTCCGCCTACTGGCGGGGAGACCGGTTCTGACTGTTGTTTGTGTCTACGGGTTGAACAACAGCTCAGATTACCCACCCTTTTTGGAGTCCTTAGAGGGGGTACTCCCTCGTTCTACTGGGGGACTTCAACACTCACGTGGGCAATGACAGTGAGACCTGGAGGGTGTGCTTGGGAGGAACGATCCCTGTGATTTGAACCCTAGTGGTGTTCTGTTGTTGGACTTCTGTGCTCGTCACGGACTGTCCATAACGAACACCATGTTAAGGCATAAGGGTGTCCATATGTGCACTTGGCACCAGGACATCCTAGGCCGCAGTTCGATGATCGACTTTGTCATCGTTTCATCTGATCTGCGGCCATATGTCTTGGTCACTCAGGTGAAGAGAGGTGCGGAGTTGTCCACTGACCACTACCTGGTGGTGAGTTGGCTCCAGTGGTGGGGGAGGATGCCGATCAGACCTGGCAGGCCCAAATGTGTTGTGAGGGTCTGCTGGGAACGTCTGGCGGAATAACCAGTGAGATGGAGCTTTAACTCCAGTCTCCGGCAGAACTTTGAACACGTTCCGGGGTAGGTGGGGGACGTTGAGTCTGAGTGGGCCATGTTCCGTGCCTCAATTGTCGAGGCGGCTTATCAGGGCTGCGGCTGCAAAGTTGTTGGTGCCTGTCGCGGCGGCAACCCTCGAACCAGTTGGTGGACACCTTCGGTGAGGGATCCTGTCAGGCCGAAGAAGGAGTCCTATCGGGCCTTTTTGGCCTCTGGGACTCCAGAAGCAGCTGACGGGTACCGACGGGCAAAGCGGGATGCGGCTTGGGTGGTTGCTGAGGCAAAAACTCAGGCGTGGGAGGAGTTCAGAGAGGCCATGGAGAAAGACTTTCGTATGGATTCGAGGCGATTCTGGTCCACCATCCAGCGTCTCAGGAGGGGGAAGCAGTGCAGCATCAACACTGTTTATAGTGGGGATGGTGTGCTGCTGACCTCAACTCGGGACGTCGTGGGCCGGTGGGCGGAATACTTCGAAGACCTCCTCAATCCCACCGACATGCCTTCCATTGAGGAAGCTGAGCCTGGGGACTCTGGGTCGGGCTCTTCAATTTCTGCGGATGAGGTCACCGAGTTGGTTAAGAAGCTCCTTGGTGGCAGGGCCCCGGGGGTGGATGAGGTTCACCCGGAGTTCCTTAAAGCTCTGGATGTTGTAGGGTTGTGTTGGCTGACGCGACTTTGCAATATTGCATGGACGTCGGGGGCAGTTCCCCTGGATTGGCAGACGGGGGTGGTGGTCCCCCTGTTCAAAAAGGGGGACCGGAGGGTGCGCTCCAATTATAGAGGGATCACACTCCTAAGCCTCCCTGGCAAGGTCTATTCAGAGGTCCTGGAGAGGAGGGTCCGTCGGATAGTCGAACCTTGGATTCAGGAAGAGCAGTGTGGTTTTCATCCTGGTTGTGGAACACTGGACCAGCTCTACACCCTCAGCAGGGTCTTGGAGGTTGCATGGGAGCTCGCCCAACAGGTCTACATGTGTTTTTTGGACTTGGAGAAGGCGTTCGACCATGTCCCTCGGGGAGCCCTGTGAGGGGATCTCCGGGTGTATGGGGTGCCAGGTCCTTTGATACGGGCTGTCAGATCCCTGTATGACCGGTGTCAGAGTCTGGTCTGCTTTGCCGGCAATAAGTCGGGCTCGTTTCCGGTGAGAGTTGGACTCCGCCAGGGCTGCCCTTTGTCACCGATTCTGGTCATTACTTTTATGGACAGAATTTCTAGGCGTAGCCAAGGTGTTGAGGGGATCTGTTTTGGTGGCCTTAGGATTGCATCTCTACGTTTTGCGGATGATGTGGTCCTATTGGCTTCATCAGGACGTGATCTGCAGCTCTCGCTCGACCGGTTCGCAGCCGATTGTGAAGTGGCCGGGATGAGGATCAGTGCCTCCAAATCCGAGGCCATGGTCTTGAGCCAGAAAAGGGTAGAGTGCCTTCTCCTGGTCGGGGGGATGTCCTGCCTCAAGTGGAGGAGTTAAAGTATCTTGGGATCTTGTTCATGAATGAGGGAAGAAGGGAGCGGGAGATCGACAGGCGGATTGGCGCAGTGAAGCGGGCGCTGTATCGGTCTGTCATGGTGAAGAGAGAGCTGAGCCAAAAACCGAAGCTTTCGATTTACCGGTCGATCTACGTTCCTACCCTCATCTATGGTCATGAGCTTTGGGTCATGACCGAAAGAACGAGATCTCAAATACAAGCGGCCAAAGTGGGTTTCCTCCGTAGGGTAGCCGGACTCCCTACGGAGCGCGGTTTAGTGATAGGGTGAGAAGCTCGGTCATCCGGGAGGGACTCAGAGTAGAGCTGCTGCTCCTCCACATCAAGAGGAGCCAGTTGAGGTGGCTCGGGCATCTGGTCAGGATGCCTCCTAGACGCCTCCCTGGTGAGGTGCTTCGGGCACGTCCCACCGGGCGGAGACCCCGGGAAAGACTCAGGACACGCTGGAGGGACTATGTCTCCTGGCTGGCCTGGGAACGCCTTGGGGTCCCCCCGGAAGAGCTGGAGGAAGTGGCCGGGGAGAGGGAAGTCTGGGGCTCCCTTCTTAAGCTGCTACCCCCGCGACCAGACTCCGGATAAGTGGAACACGATGGATGGATGGATGTTTTAATTGATATTTTGTTAAAATAAGTTTTCACTTTCACATTAAATTAATTTTTCTGTAATTATTTTGATCAAAAAGCAAACCTTATTGATCATAATTGACTTGTAAAACCTATAAAAAGGTTCAAACACGTAAGAGGGTGAGTACATTTAATAAGAATTAGAGAAGAGAAAAATAGCACTGCTCTTAACCTGTTAGCTACTATGCTGGGGTAGTAGGCCTTCTGGTTGTGGTCTACTCGCTGGTCACTCTCATGGATGAATCGCTCTTGCTCACCAAAAGCTCGAATGACAGAGGTGCCCAACAATGTTTCGTTAAAGTGGGTGTAGATAGGTGAACGGCTGACAGACTCCAAACGCTTCAGCTGGCGTGAAGTTGCCACATAAAACCTCTGTACACAAACAAGCAATATAATGTTCAACAATTTTAATCACATTTAAGAACAAGTCAGAACTGCACTCACAGCAGAAACACAGGATGTATTTTTAACTAACCTGCACAAAAAAGTAGAGCAACCCAAGAAAAGGAATGATGATAGCCACAAGTGGTGTGGCAAACAGGATAATGACACAGGAACCCAACACGTTGAACAAGGATCCCATGAACATTTTAATAATGCTCGGGATTACAGAATCAATGGTGTCCATCTCCTTGGCAAAGCGGTTAACCAGGTTACCACTTGGAGTTTTCTCAAAAAAGGATATGGGTGAGCGCAGGACATCATGTAGCAAAGACTGGTGGAGGTAGCGGGACGCCATGATGCCCCCAATGGACATGGAGAGAGAATAACCAAAGACTGCTACACCTACAAGGTAACAGTAAAAATTATGACCTTTTATAATGCTGAATGAATGACTTTAAACACAGTTCTTTGTAAAAAATACACATTGCCCCTTGATTTTTTTTTTTTCACAATCTGTATCACAATGACAATTTGAGACCATGCTGGAAACAAAGTAGAAACAGGATTATGTATGGCTTTCTGTCAACATTTGCTTTCTTTTTATACTTTGTTCATGATATAAAGAGTGACCAAGAAATTGTTCTGTCCAGCAATTCTCCCACTTCAGCTATTGATATTTTCAGGCCCCCCAGAGTTATTGTCAGCGCTCTTTCTGATTAGTTCTCTATTCCCAGCCTGTCAGTTTAGACAAACACATTCAACTGGCACAGTTCTGGACCAAGCTCAACAATTCTGTCATGAAGTTGTAGTGCGAGGTGGTGAGGCAGCAGGTGGGAGACACAGGATAAAGTGAAATGGTGATTTAACGATGAAAACAATCCAAAAATAAACAGTCCACAACCAGGCAGCACGGCTGAGCGGAAAGCCAGGGCTCAAGACCGGTAGCAACTGGAGGCAACGAATGGGCAAGCGGTAGGACAGACTGACGGTATGACGAACAACTACAATGAGGAACAAAGGACATTTGGGATTAAATACACAGAAGGTAATCAAGGAAACAAGACACACCTGGGAATAATCAAGGTGATACAGAATACGGAGACACAGAGACACAGAAAAATCAAAATAAATACACAGAAAAACACAAATCCTGACATGTTCACAGCCAAAAAGTATTTCCATCGTCCTTTGACCTATAGGTCAGACGATGAGGAAATTAATCAACCATTTCAAATTATTTAAATGTCCACATTTCTTAAAGTAAAAGATGAGGTGGCAAATATTGATAACACTTTATTTGACAGGTTGTGAATAAGACTGTCATCATAAATATGACATAAACAAACTTGTCATGTGTTTATGACAGGTGCCAAACACATGACACACAGGTGTGTTTGACATTTTTGTTATTACTGAATAAAAATGACACTTTATTTATCCTGTCACAAATATTCATGAAGACTGAATATTACAATTTTGTAGCTTTATGTTATTAAAGCTGAAGTTTAATCAGTAATACTTTTATAACAAATTTATGTCAGATTAGGATTTCTTGGTTAATGTCAAGTTGTCATAACCAAGACATTTTGAATAATGTCAACTTTGTATTAAAAGTGTCATGATTTACCGAATGACACTTTATGACAACAGTCATAAATATTCATGAAGACTTACTCATGTTCATGACTGGTGTTATGTCATGTTTATGACGGTGTCATGACAGTCTTATTCACAACCCGTCAAATAAAGTGTTACCCAAATATTTTTCTTTTTTTCATTGGCTCTAGTGGTCTTTATGTGAAAGCGGTCAGACAGGAAAGAGAGAGAGGGAAGAAATGCAGCAAGGGTCACCAGGCCGAGACTCAAACCTGCAATGGCCACGTCAAGGACAAAGGACTATGTGGGTTATGCTTTACCCCTGCACCACCACAGAACCCCAAGCAAATATTTTTAATTCAGATTTACTCATTGATCCTATGCCTACTGATAGCTACTGTTCTTTTGGTCACCTACTCCTTAGTTTTCCTCCTGAATTGCAAAGCACTAAAACGACTTTTGCTTGTAGTTTTATATTGTCCATCAGGGTTTTACTCTATCTTTAGACCATATCTCAAATTTTTTATTTTATTTAGTGGTAAATACTGATATCAATATAGTGGTGAACTAAAGCATTCATGCTGACAGTGATAGCCTAAACATTGTCTTTAATACTCTTCGAACAAATTGGCTTCATTCAAAAAATTCGCTATCCAACTCACTATCTAGTTATAATAAATAATCTCCATGTTATTAAGCAGATTTCTAGGATTTTCTTCTTTCACCTTATGTTGAAAATGGACTTATGTAACTGTGTGTATATAACTTTAATAGCTCAGGAAGCCATCTGAATAAGCTTTACTGTGATTGGTTCATTACTATCTTAAGCTGCCAATAGTTGTTGAAAGAGCACATGTTCAGTTTTAGTTGACAAAGTAATTGTTGGAGACGTCCAGAGCGGTTGTTCCGGAGATTGGGAATGTGTAAATGAATAAAAGTTTAATCATTATTTAAGCAAGATTTGTTTATCTGTGCACCTTAAATATATACAGTATGGCAATTTAAAGAGTTAAGGTTATGATAATGGTTTGTAGTTTATTTGTTGTCTCTTGCTGCCACCTGCTGGACAAATTGCTAATAGCCGTTTGTGGCGAGCGAAAATAATAACTTTCATTTGTTTGTCTTCTGTATTTTTTGAAGACCACTCTCAGCTCTATTAAAGAAAACCAAGACCTGAAAACTTTCTTATCATTCTTGACCGGATGCTCGTGGTGGCTGTACCATTTAAAGAACACTAACTAAAGGGAGCACAACACCTTGAGAAAATTGCCAAACTTAGAAATGTTATTTCCACAAATGATACTGAAAATAGTTCTGATGGAAATAAAAAAGAGATCAAATTTCTCCTATTACAGCTTCCTTTTATTGGTGTCCTATTGAATCCAGAATAGAATTTAAGATTCTTCTTCTCACATATAAAGCCCCTGTATGATGAAGCTCCATCATCCATTTTCCTGTAATGCTTTTCAGTTTGCATTATTTGGTGTTATTTCAATTTTTAACTTTTTGTTTTTTTAGTTATTTTTCTCTCCATAGAAGCTAAACCCAAACCTGGATGATGGTATCATCTAAGATGATGTCAATAACTCAATGCAAACTGTGAGGTTTCCTTAAATTTCCTTCATGGGTAGGTAAACCTTTTAACTACTTTGAACCATTAATTGAGTTCACTGTACCATTTGATAATTAGTATCAAATAGTATATCACTTTTTGGCTCAACAATTCAAGTGTTCCTGCTGTCGGCATTAAATTTGCAATAAGTGCCTCAGAGGCTACTGCAGGTGAAAGTTCTTGTGAGGATAGTGACTTAATTCAAAAATATTTTTTTTAAAAATTATATTACATTAATTTATAATATGGGAAATTTACAGGAAAATACTAATACGGTAGTTTCCCGGCCAAAACAGGAAACTTCTTAGGTATAATTATTAGGTGTATAAGAGATCGACAGTGAGTTAAGAGATGCGGGATGGTGTGAAAATAATTATCTCATCTTGAATGTGAACAAAACAAAGTAGATTATTTGAGACTTCAGGCGAAACTGGGTTACGTCAAATACTATTCCCATAATTGGAGGAGGCTGAGGAGAATAAATACCTCAATGTTCAACTGGACAACAGACAATAAAACCATCTACAAACCATCTACAGAGCAGACCATATGTCTTGAAAAAGCATAGGTCACCCAGCATTTGTAGCAAGATGCTTCTGATGTGCTTTATACCTGCTCTGGAGTATGTAATCTCTTCTCCCATCATCCTTTGAGGTAGCAGCATCAAAGCTACTAAACTAAATTAAAATAACTAGTACATGAAGACTGGTTCTGTTCTGGGGATTGCTCAGAACAGAATGGTGCAGGAGGGACTCTTCATAATAATGGTGCATAAATGAATGCACCATTCACAAAATGAAGAACAATATGGCGAACCTGAGCATCCTCTTTATTAAACTGCTATACAATAACATTGTTTTTAGTCAAAGACTTCTTCAGAGCCACTGTAATGCCATTTGCTCATGTTCACTTACAAACATCAAAGGCTCGAGGAATGTAATTACTTAGTTAGTAATTAGAAATGCTGAATACAAAAGCAAACCACACTTAAAAAAAATAAAAAAAATTAAGCACATCTCCCTTAAATTCTGTCACAAGAAATCCCATTAAAAATATACTAAAGTATCAACAAAATACAAAATCTTCACAGTATGAATACAAGGCACAGTAAATACTTAACGATAATGCAAACACAGAGCCTTATTTTCTGACTTACCTTGGGTCAGGCCAAAGCCACCATACACAGCAAGTCTCCTAAGTCTGTTAGGCTGAGTGCCATTAACTACCAGGTCATCGGTCCACAGGCTAAGCCAATAGTTGGAGAACAGGGAGACCAGGTGATGGGTGAAGAACAGCAGCAGACTGATGCAGGACAGAAGTACACCGATGGCTTTCAGATAGGCCCAAAATACAGACAGCTTCACCTAAGGAGGGAGAGCATCTAGAATCTGCCACTGATTGCTAAAATGACAGGTAACATTTATGGAAATACAACCTCTTTCCATTCATTTTTTGTACATGATGAATTTATGGGTTTCCTTTACAGAATTTAAATAAAAATAATCACACCTTCTGACCAACAGGATTGAGGGTTTGGTCATCCTTTATTCCATTTTGGTGTTAAACAACAATATGAACATGTGTGCCTAAAAGTGCTTGTCAAGCAGCAGTAATGGATATATGGGATTCTTCCTAAATAAAAGTGATTCCATTTAGTATGGTTGGTCGCTCTGACAAAGTACTGTGGAGTGTTTGATGACACTGCTGAAGCTCTCAGTGACACTGAGTGCTTCAGTGTCACTGAGCAGAAACAGTGTTTCTGCTCTATAATAGACTTTCTTATTTTCTCCCTTTCCTAAGAAACACTTACCCGCCCAGTACTGGCCTTGTCAGCTTCGGTCAGCTTCCCCATCTCAGGGTTCTTGGTCTTCTTGTTCAGTTCTCTGGCATCATCAGTCTTATGGGGCTTTTGGGTTTCAGTCTTAACAGCCAGCCCGCTACCCAGAAAAAGGAGCACACAGGCTCGTAATTGTCAAAAAAGTCTATGTATCATCACAAATGTTTGGTAAAAACGATGTCTTAAAGAATAAAGCAGATTAAAGGCAGTTTGTGCAGTTCTGATGTTTACATTCATTTAATATTGAAGAGATGTCATATTCACTTTGGTTGAAACCTGGACTCAGTTGGATGTCCAAAATAGACAATGAGTCTAAACACACATCAGAACTGGTTTTAGATTGGATCAAAGCAGCCTAACATGAAGTCTCTCAAGTGGCTAAGAGCAGGTAGATTACCATTTTCTACTGCTTTAATTTATTGAAAAATTATAGACCAGGTGTAAAACTTACATATATTCCAAGATATAATCCAGTTCAGATGTAGCCTAGCATTTCTGTTAAGAAGAGTGGTTATATATCCATTCTTTTAATGTTAATTCTTACTGACGGACATTAAAACGAGGATTAAACTTAACCGTTTTGCTGCTGAGAAGGAAACTAACGAGGGCTGACAGGCAGAGTTGGAGGAACGAGTCTGCAGTGGAGTGCTTAAATGACATGACATGAGGCTCATCAATGGTGCAGTTACTTCTCTGTATCCTGGTAGTTGCCAAAGAGGTGAATATACGACTTTGTAGGCGGGCCTTCTTCGTGTCATCATTTCAGTGAACAGCGTCTCAATCACCCTAGATTTTCTGGAGGCAACTTTCTGCACACAGTCTGAAACTGTTCATGTTGTCAGAGTTTTTTTTAGACGTCTTTCTTCCACCAATGCAATGCTACTCATGTCACTGCTCATTTCCACGGTTTCATAGACTCCACTCCTGTAACAGCATCCTACATGAACTGTGGTCCACTGACTATGTCACCCCATTGAAAACCAGACACAATACAAACTACTCCTCACTTACAAAGCTCTCAGTAACCTCACACCCCAATCCCCCAGATCTCACTGACCATTAAACCTCACTAAAAGGTGAAAATAAAAGGACATAAATGTCTATAATGCATGGATGTAAACCTCAGATCAAAACTGCATATCTAAAGCTTGTCATGTGATCCAGACTCACTCACCCAATAAGAGCAGGTAGATCTCCATTTTCTACTGCTTTGGATCCACTCTTTGGTGCAGTTTTTAAATCTAAGTAAGACAGGAAGTAAAAATGAAAACTTCGTAATGAAGGGCCTACGTCTAAATTAGACCCTTCCTGTAGTGTACAGAGACTACACCGTAGTGTCTGTACTTCAACAGCATTTCTGTTGAAGAAATACTATTGAAGCCTCCACATGGCAAAATAAGCAACTTTCTCTGGAGAGTAAAAAAACAACTCCTAAAACTGCCAATTGGAACATGTTGAAATGATGAAATGTTGCTTACCACCATCTTCAGTTTGATCAACAGTGGCATATGTTCGCAGGAACTCGGCAAACGCTCCCTCCTGGACCATAAGCTGTTGGTAGGAGCCTACTTCTGTGATCTCCCCGTCTAACATGACCAGGATCAAATCGGTTTGTGGTAGGAAGCTCAATCCATGAGTCACCAGCACACGAGTCTGTACACATACATATTGTTGCCAATTAATTCTGCTGCCTATTAATGCAGATGTTTTTGCAAAAACTAAAGGCGATAAGAAAGGACACTTCTAATCAGAAGTTTAATTACCAAGGACCTGAATAGCATTTAAATTATGGGCCTTTTCGGCAGTTATTGCCACTTATTCTTCAGAGTTCAGTGAATATACAGCAAACAATAGCCATACATTTTAAAACCAAGACCTGGCTGCTAAAGTTGAAATTTTTTGCAGATTTTCAGAAGTCCAAACAACTTAAAAAGCTTACTATAAAGAATGACATGTATATTTAGATCCTGTAATATTTAGTTAAAAATCCAATATCAGAAGGTTTTACAGTCATCAAAAAGCTTCCATTAAAAATTCTGGATGGATATTTGACCCCTCATCTTATCAGAATTTGTAAAACTCATTTAAATTACACTGTATTGTAAGCTTGGCGGGCTTTGCATTCTTTGTTAATTAATTCATTTTCTATATCTTTGTTATACATCAGTAACAGTGATAATAAAAGACAGGTCAAGATAGGTTTATAGTTGGTACTGAATAGCTGCGAGGGGGTGGGAAAAAAATGATGCTAAGATCACGACCCCTGCTCATTCATCTCTAGCACTGCAGACTGCCATGACTGCACCTCCAAATTCTTCTAATTTCTTTTTCTGCGGGAAACCCCAAAGTTAATTGGTTTTCTGACATAGGACAGACTCCTAAAGACAGTCCACAAACTCTTCATTGGCTTGAAGTCGAAGTCTTGAAAAGGCTATTCCACAATTGATATTATCTTTCTTTATAGCTCTGTTTATGTTTCTTTTTAAATTGTTAGCCAGAAAATAACTTTTAAAAACTTGGAAGTGTTAACTGAAGAACTTCTAGAAAAGTGGTATGAGTATCCGGTTTTCAGAAGTACAAATCTGTTTTTACCTCTACTTCCAGAAGCCTGCCGAAGCCAGGCCTCTGAATCTGTTGACAAGATGGTATCTTTTTGGTTTTCCATCCAACGGTACCAGTGGTTCTGCAGAGAACCTTTAGCTGGGACAGACGCCAACCATTTTTCCGTATCGGACAATTATGACTTTTTCCTTTTTCATAATTTTTTTTTTCTTTGAACGTCTGGACATTTTGTCTTGACCAAATAGCAGTCGGCTGGCCAACTCAAAATTAAAACTGTTCTGTTATTTGAGCTGAAGTAGATGTTTAAATAATCACCTATTGTTAACCTTCAGTTGCATGCTTGCTTAATGTATTGCTGTTGATATCTTTATGCTATTATTTTGCTGTGTTCAAGTTTGCCACATGGCAGAGACTGTGGTTCCAGAACAATTGAATTCAGTGCTGCAAGAATTCATTGGCTCCCTTTTCTGCCAATCTCTGTCTGCCTCCTATTTCCTCACCTACCAGGATTAAAATACACTGGGGCAAACCCTGTACTTGGTTTTCTTAGTTTGTGAGTGACTTCTCTTGATTTATTGTTTCTCTCATGTTATTTATCTGCCTCCCAATTCTACTGTATTCACACTTACCAGTAATCTTCAATCATGCCATCCAGTTGCAATATTTCACCTGATCTGTTGTTCATGTATAAGCTCTGGAATTTCAACTGTTAGTGAAAGAATTTCTGTTTACATACTTTGATTCACACCAAGCTCTTTGGTCTGCTCCATACCAGTTTTTCTTGCTTATAAAATGTCTCAATACAGACTCATCAGGTTCCAACTGCGCATTGGCTCTGTCTCCCCATGTTGTCATAGACCCTCTGTATGTGAGCAGAGTGCGCCAGTGTTCTGACTATCTGTGCTACCTATTCAAATTTTCCTACCGTAGCGCTTCTAGATAACTATGTCTATATGTCGGTGCTACTTTTCAAAAATTGCTACTGTCATGTTTGCAACTTTAGCAGTTGGTATCAATGTTAAAGACTTCCGATTATTATATTTAAGTTGCACTTACGTAGCATTTGAAAAAAAAATGTGAATGACAAAAACGTTTTTAAAAACACCTGAATCCCCTTATAAAAATACCTTGTGTAAATGCACTAAAACCCTTCTTGAGAATAGTGTGCCTGTACTGTTGCATGTCAGTTTGTTGACATTTCACGGGTTTATACTATGCAAGTGTTCATTTATTGTTATCTAGTGGTGGAATTTAGGTACTGCATTTAAGAGTCTGCCGTTTTTTATGTCATTAAAAGCAGACTACAAAGCATGGTTTTCTCTCAGTAAGACTGCAATTTCAGTTCAGTTGGTCTTTGAAAACACTGTTGGTATGCAATTTTGCAATGGGCATTTTGTAGATTAAGAGTAATTTAGCCATTTGTAAGAAAGCAGTATTTATTTTGTAAGAACTTTTACAGCCTTGAGCTAAACATTTCTCTGGAGCTAATTTATTGTACATTTAAGTGTTGTATTGTTTGTTACTGTGTATTATTTCTGTAAGTTTGTATGTTCATTTATCAGTTTTACCCTACTCCAACAGACTGGTACATTTAGATGCACTAAAACCCCATATTTGAATCCTACCTTCATAAAATAGACATGGTAGTACATGTTGAGCTACCAAAACTCCATCAAAATATCCTACTTGGTAAATATGTGGGTAGCACATTTACTAAAGCAGATTCTTTCATTTTATTAAACTAAAATATTTTAAAGTATAGGGATATAATAGCCCACAAAAACAATGTAATTTTTTCTGACTCCTGTGGTTGATGCCAAGCAATAACTTTCTTGTTTACAGTATACAGTATAGTAACAACATTCCAGATGGCAAACTGAAGCCATTTACAAATATGTCTACAAGATGCCTCTCATCTAAACTTAAAACATTAAGTAATACAGCAGCTTGAGGAAAGCCAGGTATAAAATAAATTAAATGAAGCTTACCTTAATCTTTGACGGAATAGAACAGAAAAACCGAACCTTCCATAGGTACAATACATAGATAAGAAATCTGCTGAGTAAGCAGTATGTGACGAAGATTCGATGTGCGCATGTGCCTTACTACAAGGCAGGACAGATTGATGGGTAGCACAAATAGTTAGAACACCGGTTATAGGCTAGGAACATATTGAAGGGGAAGTGCAGACTGATGTCAAACCACAACACTGGAAAATGTTCTCGTATGTACTGTGAATGCTGGAAAAACGTCCAGATATACTCAAAGGTAAAATTTAGGGAGTTTTCACCCCAAGAATCGGTTCCATTAGGGACCAAAGTGGCAACATTTGCTACATTTTTTCAGGTGATGGCTTTCAGGTGTGGTTTGCTTTCACATTGCAATGTGCCAAACCACAAACCAAGCACTTTGAAATCCCAGTTCTGTCACACACCTGTGCTGGCACTGAACAAACAACGAATGAAGAAAATGAAATCTTTATAGGGAACCTATAAAGAAAACATGAGCACTTTCTTCTTTATGAAATGTAAACAAAAATGGAGTGGGCTCAGATTCAGGTTTGTTCACCCACCTTGTCCCTCAGTATGCCCTGTGGGCCAATGACATAATCGAAGATGTGCTTTCCAACATGAGCATCGACAGCAGACAGGGGGTCATCCAGCAAGTATACAGCACGGTCACAATACACTGCCCTGGCCAGGCTCACTCGTTGCTTCTGGCCACCAGATAGATTCACTCCCTAAACACAGAATGGGTAAGGAACTTAAATGAAAACATCTCAGAGGCTACACAGAATTAATTATTTTTGGCTTTGGCATCACATAGAAAAAAAAGAGGGACATAAGCCTGGAGCTGCTTAAATTTGTTTTTCAACAGACAACCTTATGTGTGATTTAATTAAATGCTCTTCCTATTGATGATGAGCTGTAATTGAATTAGAGAATATAAAAAGCACTATGTTACTGCTTATGTATGGAATCAGCTCCAGAATGAGCTACATTTAAAAAACTAACTGAACAAATGCCTAATATTTCAGACAGTCAAAACACCTGAATGAGTACATCCCTGACATTCCTGCAGTTATTTAAGTATATTTTTTCATGGGACAATACTGACAAAAATGACACTTTGACATAATGAAAAGTAGTCTGTGTGCAGCTTATCAGTGTAAATTGATTCTTCCCTCAAAATAACTATATATACAGCCATGAATGTCTAAATACTATATACTATGCTATATTATAGTGATTAATGGACAGAGCGATCCTCAGTCAATACCTTCTCTCCAATCTCCGTCTCATCCCCTGCAGGGAGAATCTCCAAGTCTGGCTGGAGAGCACACACTTCCACCACATGGTTGTACCAGTCTTCCCTCCTTTTCTGACCAAACATGATGTTTTCTTTTAGTGTGGAGTTCTGGATCCAGGCCTGCTGTGGAACGTAGGCCACGGAACCCTGAAAGCAACATACATGTGCACAGATTCATATGGAATCATCTCATTTTCAGATTAAATCTCACATTATTATTTCAGACTACAACCTTCGCTTTAAACCCAGGACATCATATACATTGCTTTACAAAAGTAATCAACTCACATTACAACAACCAACCCACTTTATTTTACTATTTACCTTTTTTTTAAACAGATTTTATCAAAAAATCCTGAAAAGCGGCCTATGAAGGGTTCATCCAAGAAAGGCAGGAGAATTCTATGAAACTCTTGAGCTTTCTGACATATGTTCTGCTCTCTGGTACCGGGCTAAAACAAAAAAAAAAGAATCTACTGCAAAGACAGAATTGAAGACAGGACAACCAGTCCCACCAGGCCAAAATGACAACAAAAACAGCAAACAAACAAAGGGTAACAAAAATACCGCATGGCATGCTGGCGATGTCAGCTGCGGCCTACAGCAACCGGAAATGTGCGCGCACCGCGTCAGGACACATCCTGTGTGGTGGTGGCGGAAGGGCGGATCTCTCTTTATACATGTCGAAACCCAGCCTATACGTAGGCGGGCCAACAGCACCACAAATGAACAAAATCAAAATTCCAAAAAAGGAATTATCCAACTAAATTACTTTTTGTAATTTAGTTGAATTACAAAAAATAATTTAACTAAAGTCTATACAAAACAATCTAGAACAGACATAGACACAAATAATTATGATGTGCCCGAAGCACATAAAAAGAAATTAAATCTTATGGAACAGATTACTGTTGTTTAAGCTTGGTGCGGAGCTGTCGGGAAGCGTATCAATTGAAAAAAAGCAAACTGACGTAAGCTTTTTAAAACATCAGAAAAAATCCTGGTATTCTGATGATTGCAATTCAAAAATGTTGTGGTGGTACCATTTCATACTGGACTACGACACCAATGTTAACTGCATAAAATGAACGCAATCGATCGTGGTATCACCCATGGAAGAATTTTTTTTTATTATTTAAATGGCTTTATTTTTCAGAGGGACACATATTGAGGGTATTGTGATTTTAGTAATTACATGTTTATAAGAGCAATATTCTGTTGTCCTTACTTGAAAGCGGGCAGGCAGATCCAGATGGACAATTAAACACTAAGTTGCTGCTTTGACATAATCACAGCACTGCCAAAACATATGTACAAAAATCCTCAATAAAACATAAAATATTTGAAAATGAGACACCAGACAAATGAATCACAGCAACGTCATCAGCCGGTGTAACGCTGAACTGATGCGGTGAAGCTATAGTAGCAGGTCCGCGGAGCTGCGCCAAGAAGCTACAAATCCTGAAGAGAAGGAGAGCTACCATCGATACAGTCACAGCCAAGCATGTTTTAATGTTACACAATACAATTTTAGCAAGTTGTTCAAAGTCTAAAATGGTATTGTTGTGCATTTAAGAAGTAAAGATTACCTTTCAGCATATGCCCCCCCCAAAGGAATAGCAGCGCCCCGCTTTTGTAAAAATTTCCACCAATGTCCCCTGCTGTCCTCTGAATACACCCCGTTGAGAAACACTAGTCTAGTGAATATGTGTCCTTGCTTTGTGACAATGTGAAAGAGTAAGAGCAGCCACCTTCACAACCACAGATCCTTCAACTTTGTCCATCTCCCCCAGGAGGGCAGAGAGCAGAGAGGTCTTTCCTGAGCCAACGTGTCCCACCACTGCCACCAACGAGCCTTCTGGGATGCACACATTCAACCTGAACACAAACACATATACACAACTACAGATCCATCTTCTCAGATCACTTTTAATCAGGAAATTCTCAGGGTCATTTGTACATTAATTGAGTAATAAAAGCTTGTAGGTTTCCATAACACAGGGTAAATGGGACCTACCTCTTGAGTGTAAGTGATTCAGCTCTGGACCACCTGAAGATTCCATCTACTATAGAGATGCTGTGTGGGGCTGAAAAAGAATATCTACATAAATGAAGTAACTTAATAAATAAGAAGTAACTTAATAAATAATAATAACTTAATAAATAAGAGCCCTTTTCTTCAAGATTGGGTTGGAGACATATTGCTTTTTGTTTTTTTTTAATCAATTTTTTTTGTAAAACATTAACTTTTGGGGTGAGCTCTATTATGGAGCCCGCTAGGGGACATGGGAAATATTTTTTGCATTACCTCGCAAAAGTATCACATTCCCTTGAAATAAGTTTTGCGTTCCCTCGCATAAGCAAATACACCTTGGTCAATTTTGTATACAGAGAAAACTGTAGATATCTCACAAATGAGATATTAACATACATGGAAAATCTTATGAAAACTTTTTATTATATTATAGCATTATTTGGGTGGCCACTGTAAGAAAGACTTTCAGTATTCAAGAATGCTACATCATTTGATCAGTACATTATTGCGAGCGAATGCAAAACTTTTTTGAGCTAATGCAAAAGGAAAAAAACTCTCCCATGTCCCCCATGGGGCTCCGTACTATATAATATAGCTCTTTAGTAATATGTTAAACTGTTTCCTAAGACTTTTTTACATAATTTTCAGTTAATCTATTTACAAGACTAAAATTGAAAGCATATCTTTCATTTAGAAGTTTAACACATTGAATTAACTGCAATCCATCACTGAGGTCCAAAATTATTAACTAATAACTGTGACCTTGGTGTGTAATCCTAATACACACATTTAAGAGTTAAGATTTAAAAATCTTAAAATCTTAAAGGTTTGTATTTTCTTCCATGACTAGTATTAGACAACACATTTGGGGAGCCTTACAGGCAGCCATTGTTTTGTGCTCCACACTGTCTTCTTGCAGCTCCTCATGTGACAAAAATACTCTTAGCCTCTTCAGAGACACACTGACCTGAAAACAGACCAAATGAAAGAAGATTACAGTTAAGCTTGATCAAGTTTTACAAGATTCATGCGAGCTTGAGATAAGAATTGAACCAGTCTTTCTTGCTGTAACAGTTACATCACTGTGCAATAATGTTCTCATAGTAGGGGTTGAACCATTTAATATATATTTTTTTTCTTTTAAGTTATTTTTGGCTCTAGTGGCCTTAATTTGAGAGTGGTTAGACAGGAAAATGGGTAATAAAAGAGAGGGAAGATGTGCTGGGAATCAACCCTGTGACGTCCACAATGACTAAGGACTAAGGCCTCTATATGGGGGTTGTGCTTTACCCCATACCAACCCTGTCCTCAGCTTTTTAAAGTTGAGGACAATATAATAAAAATCGAGTTGACTAGTGGCTATCATGTCATAGAAACACCAAAATTTCACAGCAACTTATTATTAGCTATACTGACAGCAAAAAGACAGCTTGGAAAGAGGTCTATAATGCAGAATAAA
Source organism: Poeciliopsis paucimaculata (assembly GCA_903067055.1). Taxonomy (NCBI): domain Eukaryota; kingdom Metazoa; phylum Chordata; class Actinopteri; order Cyprinodontiformes; family Poeciliidae; genus Poeciliopsis; species Poeciliopsis paucimaculata. The sequence continues at coordinate 25,951 of CAEGAD010058851.1, forward strand.
AATAAGAAATAACAAAGCATCATCCCAGATTTCTTCTGTAGCAATTGAGCGGTGATCTTCTTTCAAGAAGTTCTTAAAAGTTGCACAAAGTCAATACTGACCATTTTTCCTTCCAAACCAGATAGTGTAATGAGCAGGTACATGCTCATCTTGGATAGCAGCATTTACTTATGAGTCAAATTATTATGGTGACCACAACTGTGCATGTTGGAACATTATGAACTAAATTTTATCACCTTTTGATTCCAGCTAAATTCAGTGCACCCTATGCTTGCATCCAGACAATAGTGCTGTGTCATTCATTTGTTCAAATTAACAAATCATTTGAGAAAACAAACTGAAGCAAATCACTTCAGACCTCATTCACTTCTGAGTTCAGATAACGTAACAGTTAGATGGAACTTCTGAGTTCTGTGACACAGAATAAATGCTGAAGTAAGAGACACAGCGCCACTTCAGCGCAGTAGCTGTACTGCAAATCAGGATGCAATCCATTCATGTTGTGACACATTGCCACACAGCACAGTGAGCTGCAGATTACAACTGATCCATTCTAACTCAGTAACACAGAGCAGTGGAACAATAACGCACAGCTCAGATTGTGAGTTGTTCAAGCTGTGACACAAAGCCACAATACGGTACGTGAGTGAGTTACTTACTGCAGGAATAACGACATTCAGTGTCTCATCCCTGAGACAATCATGTAGGCTTAATGCAAAGCATTAAATATTATAATGTTTAATTTGATGCAGCAGACTTATTTTGACTGAAGACTGAAGAATGACCACTGTGCGAATGCATTTCCATCCTGTCAGACATCTAAAATGAGTGAAGTTGCACGAGAGGCTCTCAATCACTCTTCCATCACAATGGAAGAGATTCTTGATGTAATCAAATCATTTCCCAATGCCAAAGCCCTAGGACCAGATGGTTTTGGAACTGAGCTCTACAGAAAAAAATAAAAAAATATGCCAACATGATCGCGGAGAGGAGCGATTTTCCTGAATCAAGAGCTCACTCTCTTGATTCAGGAAAATTCCCCCTACTTTGTATGAAGCTAATGTTACAATACTACATAAAGAAGGCAGGTAGGAGACAGAGCTTTCATCATATCGTCCTATTTTATTACTCAATTCTGACATTATAATATTCACTAAAGTACTGGCAAATAGGCTAAGTAAGCATATTTCTTCAATAGTCACCCAGACCAAACGGGCTTTGTCCCTAAAAGGTTTTAATTTTTTAATATGAGACACTTAATGAACATTATGAATCATAAATATGACAGGAAGTTTAAGGGAGCTATTCTTTGCCTCGATGCTGAAAAGGCGTTTGACCAATTGGAGTGGCCTTCCATCCTGACTGAACTTGAGGAATTTGGGTTTGGTAGTAAATTTGTGTCTTGGATTAAAACAATCATCTGCCTCTGTCCTCACAAACCAGGACAAGTGAGAGCCCTTTTTACTACATTGGGGAACCCGTCAAGGGTGCCCCCTTAGTCCTTTGCTTTTTGTGGTCACTATGGAGACCCTCACCATTAGTATTAGGAAACACTCCCTAATCAAACCAATTCAACTGGGAAACATTGACAATCACATTTCATTGTATGCTAATAATGTTGTTGTTTTTGTATCACATCCTGGGCAGTCAGTGCCAATTCTCCTAGACCTTATTCAGTCATTTGGTGAGATTTCAGTTTATACTATTAACTGGCAGAAGAGTGAATTTAGGTGCAAGCCTTACTTCTGAATTCTTAGATAACCTGTTATAGAAAACAGATAAACTGAAATATCTTGGAATTACCTTGCCAAAAGACCCCAAATAAAATTTCAAATTGAACTTTTTAGAAAAAGTGGATATTCTTGGGAATGATGTTGATAAATGGAGAACACTCCCACTCTCAATGATAGGCCACATAAATGCAATTAAAATGGTGTCCTTGCCTAAAATGTTATCTTTTTCAGGGTCTGCCTATTTTTCTTTAACAAAGGCCTTTTTTAAATCATTGGACTCAATAATTGTGCCTTTTTTATAGGCTTTAAAGCCTATAGAATATCAAAAACTCACTTACATAAACCAAGAGAGATGGGGGATTAGGATTACCCTGCTTTCAGCACTATTACTGGGCCGTGAATGCCCAGTAACAGTGTACTGGCAGGAAGGTGATGCTCAAGAACTGTCTGCAAATTTCCCCCTCTTGAGTGACTATTGAAAGAAGTAGTTGTTATAAACAGTTCTCTTCTGGCACTTCTTTTCTCAGCACCAATATCTCCTACAAATAGTGGAGTAAATAATTTGATTGTTTAAATTGTTTGAAAATATGGAAACAAATTAAGGTATACTGTAACTTAGCACAGTTCATGCCCAATTGTAATCATGCTTTTCCCCCCATCACTATCGAATATATTATTTAAAAATTGGGAGACTAAAAGACCTAACTACAATGAAAAATTTGAAAAAGTTTGCTTCATTTGCAATGTTGAGGGACTGTTTCTCTCTTCTGGATGCAGATTTTTTCAGATATTTGCAAATTAGAAATTATGTTCGAATTAACATCCCGCATTTCATAACTCTTCCGGAAGCAAATAAAATATGCAAAATGCTGTTGGGCTCTCCAGAATAATAAAAAAAAACAACTCAAGTTTTGTTGACATCTTTGTCGAACGAATTAATTTTGCCACAAACTCCTTTCAGGGCTGCGTGGGAGGAGGAGCTGGGTTTGCAGATTGGGAGTGAGGTCTGGGAGAAGGGTCTTGGGAGGATTCGGTCATGTTCTATCAACGTAAAGCACCAGTTAATTCAGTTCGAGGTGTTTCATAGACTCATTTCATAGACATAGTATATAAGTGCACGTTGACTCCAGACCCCCAGATTGCATTGTTTGGATATTCTCCATCATTTAGGAACCGCATCTTATGCAGCTGCTTAGTTCATTTATACCATAGTATCTCAGCAGTATATTATATCATCTTTTTAGATCCACTAACCGATTAATTAAATTGGATTTAATATACTAAAAGTGATAAAGGGCAACCTTGGCATAGTTCAACTCTCACTGGAAACAAGCCTAGCTTAGTACTGGCAATGCAAACCAGACTGACAGTGGCTACACAGGGGGCTAACAGCCAGTATAAAAGGGCCCTGTGCCCTAAACTCCTGGAGTAAACCCCACTGGAGTCACACAGGCTCAAAACACATGTAGACTGGTTGGGTGAACTCCTACACACCCTCAAGGATCCTGCTGAGGGTGGAGAGCTGCTCCAATGTTCCACAACCAGGACAAAAACCACACTGCTCTTCCTGAATCAAAGATTTGACTATACATTTTTTAACAGGTTAGTATCAAACAAAACATGTTGAGGGTCCCTCAGACACAGCAGAGGAAGAATCAATCAGATCGGGGGGTTGAGTGTTGTGATAAAGTTAGTTGGTATGGAATCAATTATCTTTATGGTGAGGATTGTGAATTGAAACAACATACTCCAATACAGCACTGAGAGCTAACCAGGAGGAACAGAAGTCCACCAACCTGCACAATGCTACTTATGACCATCGGCAGCATGTTGAGAGGAAAGCGCAAAATATTGAAAAGTGCCAGCGACACAAAGGCCTTCTGAGCATCGAGCACATTCCTTTCGTCAATCAGCACATACACTGCAAAAGTGGACAGGGCAACCTGTAGAGCAGCAGAAAACACTTGAAATTATTTTAATGTTTTTATGTGTTTTTAATCACTTAAATGTTTTTATCAGCAGAGAAGAAGTGGAATGATGAACATTATTCTCTTAGAGCAGGACTCACCAGAAAGGGAGCACAGACCCAGGTGAAGGTGGACATGGCGCCCAGGTAAGCTGTCTTCTTCAGCACACGCAACTCGCTCTCCCGGATTTCTGATACCTTTTCTTTGAAGGCCAGCTCCCATGCGTAGAGCTTTAGCACCTTTATGCCATTCAGCATCTCATTCATCAGCTTAATGCGACTGTCTTTGCTTTTCATCTGAGCCACCTGTTCAAGACATGATTACAGTAAAAGATGAGCTTAACCATGCCATGTATTTATTGATGTCATGTATTTATTGTGAAGAGTCATTGGCATACAGACGACCAGGGGTGAGGAGTTGTGAGATGGTGTACCTGGTAGGTTTTTGTTTTCATGGCAATCACGGCATTAATCGGAACCATCAGAACCATCACAGCTACTCCTGCTAGGACAGATGGACCCAAGTTCTGGACAAATAAACAGATAAAATAAGAATTTTCCCTCAAGAAAACAGACAGAAAAGCATCAGCAATCAATAATTTAAACAGCAGCTTTACATTCTCGGTAATTATACCTGCCACAGAAAATAGAGGGCTAGCACCACCTGCAGAGGGGCAGACCAAACCATATTGATGTATGTGACCAGATCCATGAAGCGCTGAGCATCCACAGACATCAGATTGACAATTTCTCCCACAGTTGATGTGCGCCGTGCTGCGTTGCTTATGACCAAGGCCTGAAAGAGCAAATCCACTAAGTGATATGTCTCTATGGAGGTTAAAGTTAAACTCAAGACTGTCATTTAAAAGTATCATCAAATCTGACTACAAAAAAGCTAACTTTCAACTGTGCATTGTATTCACTCTTTTTGTACATACAGTGCTTAGCACTATATGTATGGACATGAAGGACAAGGAATGCATAAACAACAAAAAAAAAGCACTTGAAAGCATTGGATTCTCTAACCTGAACCTACATTAACCTACATCCTGAATACAGGATTTGAAGAAAAAAAGAACATCATTATTCAAATAATAAACATTTTAAACCCAACAAAATTCCCAAAGATTGGTTCATCCCAAGACCTGAAAATCCAAACAAAGCAAAGCACCGCAGCACAGTGCCTTGCAAAAGTATTCAATCACCGTGAACTTTTCAACCTTTTGTCATTTTCTGTCTTCAAATATAAAAATCTAAAATTATTATTATTTTATGAAGAACCAAAAAAAAGTGGGACACAACTGTGAGGTGGAACAAAATTTATTTGATATTTTAAACTTTTAACAAATAAAAAACTGCAAAGAAACAAGAAACCATGTTGCTTGAGGTCCAGTCTAAGGTTTCCACAGTCATTGATGGTTTTGGCGCCATGTCATCTGCTGATGGTCCACTGTGTTTTCTGTTTTCTGTGTTTTAAGAGGTCAAAGCAGCCATCTACCAAGAAGTGCTTCATGCTTCCTGCTGCTGACCAACTTTATGGAGATATAGATTGAATTTTACAATAGGACTTGGTACCTGCACACAGTGCCAAAGCCCCAGTACCTTGTTTAAGGACCATGGCATCTCTGCTCTTGATTGGCCAGCAAACTCGCCTGACCTCAACTCCATAGAAATTCTATGGGCTATTGTGAAGAGGAAGATATGATACACCAGACCCAACAATTCAGAATAGCTGAAGGTCACCATCAGAACAACCTGGGCTCTCATAACACCTGAACAGTGCAATAGACTGATCAACTCCATCTCATACCACATTGATACAGTAATCTGAGAAAAAGGAGTACCAACTAAGTACTGAGTGCTGAACATGCTCATACGTTTTATGTTCACACTTTTCAGATGGCCAACATTTCGAAAGATCCTTTTGTTGTATTGGTCTTAAGTAATATTCCAATTGTCTGAGATACTGAATTTGGGGTTTTCATTAGTTGTGAGTTATAATCGTCAGCATAAAAAGAAATAAACATTTGTAATATATCAATCTGTGTGTAATGAATGAACATAATATACAAGTTTCATTTTTTGACTGGAATTGCCGATTTAAAAAAACTTTTGCATAATATTGATTCTTTTTTACCATCATCACTCGTACTCTTCCCACTCTGGACAAGATGCTGAGAATGCGGTCTCACTTGATGCTGAGAGCGCATTTGACTGGGTGGAGTGGGAATATCTATTTGCTGATTTAAAACACTTTTCTCCCTTGAAATAAATGTAACCAGACATGGAAAAATGCACAAGATATTAATAATTTAGCATGATCACCAGATAGTGTCTTTCTCTTTTCCTAGGCTGAAGAAGAAACTTACTTGGGAATTAAAATTACTAGGGGTGCATGATAAATATTGGCCTAATAACAATAAATTATGACGTCATTCTTATAGGCCTATATAACTTATCAGTCACAGGACTGTTAACACTTTTGGTGCCATGGGTGTTTTTTGATCAATCACTCCCACTCTCTGACCGTAAATAAATCATGTTAAAATTCCCTCATGTCAGAAAACCATTCAGTCATAATTTAAATAATAGCTAAAAATAATATACAAATTTCAGCAGTGCGCTACACGCAAACAAACAAAAAAGGTCACAAATGACCCACAAACTGGGAACTTTCAACGCCATGTGAATGCGGCCCACCTTGTCAGTAAACAGAAACCATAAACACTGTAGTTTGGAACTTCTTTAAAGTTTCAGAAGAGGTTAATATGCTGGCTTTGTTTAACAAATGTTGAAAGAAAGTTCCATGAGAAGCAAAAAAGCTTAACCTTTAACACGTCAAATTTGATCAGTCACCGTAAACATAACCATTGCTTTGACGGAGTATTCAAAGCATTTGAGGACAACACGGCAGATTAATACAAGCCATCGGGACTGAAATCCATCTGTGAAGTTTTGAAAAAACAAAAATTTTCCCGAGGGGATACAAGGGCTAAAGTCATTAAAGATCTCATAATGAAATGTCGGTATTTCACAATCAGCTGTCCGCCCTTGTTTTTTTTCGGCTCATTTGCCACTACATATGCTGGTCTGTCACATAACATTGGATAAAATGCATTGAGGTTTATGGCAAGACAAAATGTGGAAACAGTGGAAATTCAAGAGGTACCACAAGTTAAAGTAAGTATCCACACTTAAAGTAAGCTCAACTTCATTAATTTCTATTAATTTATTATATAGAGAAGATTCTACAATGTTTTTGAAGCACAGCGCTGCTGTTGCCAGTACCTTTCTGTAGACAGCTCCGATGATGGCGGTACGCAGACGCATGCCTGAGACAAAGCAGACATGAAAGTACCTCTGTAGAATCAGCGACTGCACACAGGTGCATATGAAGAGCAAAGCAGTGTAAAAATAGCCCTGCCAGGAGGGGGCTCTGGAGTCATTCACAAAGTGTATAAGCAGTCTGGTGGAATCAAGAAAAAAGACACAACATAATGGCCACAATGAATAAAGAATAATAATAAAAATTACTGTTCTTTATGTGAACAGTAATTTTTCAGTCTTGTTCTAAAGGACTTCTTCTATGAACAACCATGGATTCAGTTGCGAACTTTCTTCATCTTATTGCAGTTTTATAGCCGATTACCGATCTTTATAAAGCCTGACAAGTTGATTCCAACTTTCACCAATATCAATTTCTTTGCCTGAGATGTCGTTAAATATAGCAAGAAAGTTGCTGAGTTGGCAACCACTATTGTTAACTGGTGTCATGTCTGCTGTCTTAACAAAAAACATAAAAAAACGCTCAACAAACTCCTTCTACTTAGCAATGGCTACATATGTGGCACATTTTGGAAATTGTAGTTGGTGATTTTACAGAAGGCATATGTATTCAACACTTTCAAATGACAAACTCAACTTCTGATGAACTTTGCAATGCCTTAAAACATCTAGTGGAGCCAGCTGTGCATTGTCCACGAAGACCAGGGTCTCCAAACAAGCACGTTGCTGCAGCATACTAACTGGCATGGCTTGTGTGGTGCAACAAAAAGTGTACTTATAATATGCATTATTTATATATATATATATATATATATATATATATATATATATATATATTTGGTCAAATATGTCAGTGGAAACCCAGAATATGTAACTGTTCTGACACCTTTATTTCTGTCTGCTTCTTGTTCTGTAATGTTCCAAAGTAATGGAAGGTTTTAGAATCGCCCTGTCCAACCAGCTCAACAGATAAAATTTTAGAACTCCATCTATAAGCTTGATATAGAAACATTAGCCCACGTAACTAATACTTTAAGTGTGATTAGAAAAACTATCATCCAAGCCATTAATCATTAACCAAGCAATGCTACAAATAAAATTTCATTGTATAAAACTCTAAATATCAAGTCCAAAACTTGATATTTAATCTACTCACCTCAGGATCTCGGGACCAACAAACATGAGAATGTCCTGGATTATTTTATAGAGGCAGGAGATGAGGAAGTACGGTCCAAAGGTCAAGCACAATGCCCAAAGCAACGAAGGCTCTTTTGTTTTCGTGGGAGATTTTAGGAGCAGGATTTCAGACTCTTCCACAGGTTGGCCCTCTCTGTTCTCACCATGTGGAGCCCGTTTAGGGGAGTATACCATTTGTTGATCAGTTGTGCTGAAAACATAATGGATGGGTATTTTATCATGCACTACCTTGCAAAAATATTCACACTGCTTAAATTTTTGTTATATTTGTATCACAACCAAAAATGTCAATGTCAATTATTAGAATTTTAAAAGAGAATAATTCCAAGAAGTGCATAATTGTTAATTGTGGAAATAAAATGATACATGGTTTTCAAAACATTATTGTTGGGTGCTGGAACCGGGCTTTGTGGTGCCTTTTTTTTCCACCAGGAGGAGCCAGGGGGTTGCAGTCGTTGGAGGGTGGTTCCTGCGCACCTGTGCGTAATTTGCATCATCACCTCCAGAATAAGAAGAGCGGGCGGCCGGTTCTCCAGCGCTTGAGTGTTAACCTCTAAAGGTACTCTGAGCCCCTTTGAACCTAGTTCTCTGTGTTTCCGTCCTTGTTCCTAGCAACCTGAAACTTTTCTAATATTTCTCCTCGCAGGAATACCTCTCATGGTGCTGTGGAGAAGATCTCCTTGTGAACCGTGTCTAAGCCAAACTCAAGAACCTCCGCTGAAGAAACCTCTGGATTACAATCCAAGACTGGCCGAGATCCGCTCTTTCACCTGCCCACCCTCCAACGACTAAACCATCAGCGACCCCTGACAATCCTCCAACCATCGGACCCCGGACCGGACCTCTCCTCCCGTCAGCTATTCCTGCATTAGTACCCCTTCCCAGCGGAAGCTCCTCACTCCACCCAGTAAGCTCGTTCCTGAACTCTGTTTGTTTCAGTTCATTCATTCCTCTTACCTCTCCTCTCCCTGCATTCAGCGCGAAGACGGCTCTCACCCAGTGGTGAGAGACAAACCACAGACTCCCATTCATTATTTAGGTTTGAACAAATAAACTTTATTCATCTGAACCAAATTGCATCTCCTGTTTGTGCTTCTGCATGTGGGTCAAGCGTGTAGCTTCTATCATGACAATTATTAAAGATAAAAATTGGAAGAGTGTTGTGTTCAACTACAAAGTCAGTAATTTATAAGATCATCTTTAAGCTGCAGGTCTTTACTAGATTTAAACATCTCCAGAATGACTTTGCCCCAAATCTTTTTGAACCTGGGTGAACCAATACAACACATTAATCTGCTTTGATTTAAACAATTCCACTGTATGCTTGGAGTCATTGTCCTACTGGAATGTGAAGTAATTAATTAAGAAAAACTATGTCTTAGGTTTACTGAAAGACATTGAATACATAATGTAGAATGTGCTGAATTTATAAAAAATGTCTGGAGAGAAGCAGCAGAGATTACTAAGTTAGTCCTGCTTAACAACGTTGAACCTCAATGTTTATCTTGCTGACCTCTTGACTTTTTGGCACTCCGTGTTCCAGCGATGCACCAGCTGTGGTACCACTCTGTGGGAGCAGTCATCAGGGTTCAAAGACCAAAGGTCTTTCTCTTCCAAGGGCCGTCTATATCCAACCATCATCATCCTGAGAGAGAAAATGACTCCAAAAATGAACACAAATTATCTAAAGGTATAAAATCTTCATCCTTCTTTATCCTGCATTATACAAGTCTCCAGAGATGTAGCGAATATACTTTCTTAGTTTCAATTTACTGAATAATTTATCAGTAATCACTTGCGCACATTTCACTTCTCTTGACCATTTATTTTAGTCCAGGGTTTGCCCCAGTGTATATTAAAGGCCTGGTGGGCACCATGCTTTTACGTGTTCCCCCCGCCAAGCGTTGCCAATTATTAAATAAGCCGGACTGCAAGCATCTCTTCTGCAGTGGGCATTTTACTGGCAGGGCAGAATTATTCCTGAAAGAGAGTTTTTATAGCTTTTAATAGTTGATTGAACAGGGAGCGCGCACCAATCAGACTGCTGGCGCCTCTGCGTGTTGACTGCTTCACGTACAATGTCTTGGCTTGATCTGTGAAGTTCACCTCGGCGCCAATCACTCATGTAGGCTCACCTATATGGACATTTATATCAAAAATCCAAAATCTATTCCTTTTTTTTTTTTTTACTTGTAGGAAAATCTCAAGGTACGTACAGTACATACAGCTGTAGGCGCTACTGCCCTCTGATAGTAAGCAGGCACCCTTGCGTCTGCGCATAATTCTGAACTTTAACTCTAGAAAAGATTACTATGTTTTATACATTAAACAATTTATTCTGAACATTTTTAAAATTTATTTTTATTTAAATTCTACATATATACAAATGTTATTACTTAAATATAAAAATATTTAATTACATATTTATTTTGACAGTGCTTCCTGATGACAATTACTATTTTTAGAACTTGCTATTCGGGTGACTGACAATGTGCCTTTGGCGACCAGGTGCTGCAGGGCACTGTGTTGGTGACTCCTGGTGGAGGTGGTTGGAACACCAAGAAAACCAACAAGTTAGCATTACATTCACAGTACTGGGATGCTTTCTGTGTGCTTACCCTGTGATCCACCAGAAGGTTATCCTGGAGAGGAAAGAAGCTCCAGGCTCAGGACAGGGATTCTGTGGGAGGAAACCTTAGACTTTACAACTAGAAAATATGTGATGATTGTTTGTACTTGGATTGAGTAGACCAGACTTTGGTAATATTTTTGATTAGCTATCAGTTTCCAGTAATTGCCAAAATGTTTTTCAACTACATAATAATGTTTTGCAAACTTTCTTACATTTTTTTAAATTGGTAGGTTTTCTAGCATGGTGTACCATGTCAAAAGGTAAAGTTATAACAAAGTGTTTCAGGGATCAGAACATTCAGAAAAATTCTAGGATTTTACCCCCACTTAGAAGCTGTTGCCAGTTCTCGGAAAGAAGGAGAAGAAACGGTAGCAACCAAGCTTTGATTGCCTTCAAGCTTTAAGACAACACTTGGTCATGGTCGATTAGGATATTGTTCAGAAGTTAGTACCTAGCTTGTGAGAGAAATCTACTTAAGTTGGGAAGACAACTGTCAACAATGAAAACATTGATCTTTAGAAAAATATGATTTATTTGGTAATAAAACATTTAAACTTCTGAGAAGTTCTTAACGTTTTTTTCAATAAACCATAGAAATTAGTGAAAAGTAAAATTAACAAGAGAATTCCTGAAGAAATTTAAACAGGACCTGCCCGTCGGTTTGGACCCCGCGTAAAAATTTGCATCAATGCTAAAGAAAGCTGCAATGTAATCAATAGCATGTGGAGAGTCACAAGCATGTTGACTAACATGGACATGCACCATTCAGTATGTTAAAAGTAGTGTATAAGCCAAAATTAGCCAAAATGCTAAAGTTGGCATGAATACTGTCAGTGAAATGTGGGGCATCACTAGCATGTTGTCTGTAGTTGACTAACTCCATTCAGTATACTAAACATGGCAAATATGTAGGAGAAATAGCTAATACCTTATTTAAGGTAAAAGGCTAATGCTTATGCTCTGCCTTGCTGCACAAGACAGTGCCCTAACCTGAGAGAAAAAGATAATGCTAATATTATTGCTATTATTGCTAATATTATTGCACCGCCTACAGTGGCTGCTTAATGCAGTTATTCACTCACACTTACACACGCACACAAACGTGTGCGTGTGTAAGTGTGTGTGTGTCACTGTCTTTGCGGGGACTTTCCATTGACTTCCATTCACTCCAACTCTAACTGAAACTCAATTCACACCTTGGTCCACGCTCAAAACGTGTTTGATGTGAATGCACCATTAGAATGTTCAGCTTCAATGGTAACAATGACATCAGCAGTGATAACATCACTCTTTGATGCATCAAATGAATCTCTCTCTTGAGTGTAGCACACAGACTGTTTTACAAACCTCTTCCTGTTTCAGACTTATAAGTTATGAATCTTCTACAGGAGCATTGTTAAACTTATTTTAAGGCACAGAATCAGCCCAGTGCAGGTTCACATTCTCAGGTTAGAGAGACTCGCCTATGTGTGCATGTACTTCATCTTAAGTCCAGAGCATATTAGATTTTTCGTTGCTTTTGCCACCACTAGATGATATGCATATAAGATATAACAAACAGCACTATTCAGCGATGCGATGAGTTTATAGCAGTTGTTCCACCATGTTTGTAATTCTGACATTTTGCCATCACTGTAGCTCTAAAGAGAAGCTCAGAGGGAGAGACAAAATTCTGTCTATTTTGAGTGTAACTGACACTGTTTTGTGTCAGTTAGTCTTTTGTTTTTGACTTGAATTTGGCTCAATTTTTGTTAATTATGTCACCACAGTTACTCGAAATGCCAACAAAAGTAATAGCTCCCCTCACGGGTTCAAGCCACACGTTTTGATATATATATTGTGAGGGGGCACGCAGCAGTACAGGCAGCATTAATGGTAGTAGGAAGCGGCAGTTATTTTGAGGTGAAGAACAATAGGTGTCTGCCATACATTTCTATGGCAGGCCCCAATGAAGCCACAAAACCACATGTGGGTCACAGCCAGAGAAAGTTTTGGTCATCTCTGTAAACCAAATATAAAGTGTTGCATAATTTAACTGTGAAATAGCATTGCGGGCTAGTATTTACAGCATTCCTTCGTCTGTATGTGATTTTCTCACCAATTCCTTAATAGCCTGGGAGAAAAGCGGTGGTTGGTCAGTCAGGCAGGAGAGAACCAGAGCGACCAGAAGAAAAACATAGTAAATGTAGAAGGTGATGTACTTCCATATGCACACAGTCTCTGGCTAAAAGAGAAAAAGAAAGAATGCATAACTAATAATAACAATGGTCTTTTGTGATACACTAACTGTAATATCTTAACTGTATAAATAAAATCAACAAACATGTCCTTGCATAATTCATTCTCTGGTAGGAAATGTGCAGAATCTTTTAAACTGACCTCATTTAGCGCCTGGAGGATCTTTGACCTAAAGGAGACCGTGGCACACAGCAGAGTTAACAGCCAGAAGATCAGCAGAAGTCCACAGGACTGCACCCCTTTTAGTCGTTCATATTGAATTATGAAGGTGGCCAGCAGCTGAATCACAGACAAATTAAAGCACATTTATATGAATTTGACATGTTGTGCATAAAGCTGACATGACACTGTCATAAAGATGACATAAGCTCTGTCATGAACATGAAGGAGTCTTTATGAATGTCTATCACTTTCAATGCAAAGTTGCATTGAAAGTCCATTGAAAGTACCAACTTTGCCTTAAAGTGTCATATAAAAACACAACTCAAAGTTGGTCATTTTAATGGCCTTATAATGCAACTTTTAAAGCACCTTTGAATTAACAATGTCATTATTTACCAAATGACACTTCATCGCAACAGTCAGACATCCATAAAGACTCCTTCATGTTTATAGCAGGTGTCATGTCATGATTATGACATAACACATGTTAGTCTTGTGCACACATGGTAACACATGCATAAAGTGTTACTAAATGTTTCTATGAAATTTGGACAAACATATAGCAATCCCTTCTAAATAAAAAATACAAAACAAAAACAGGAATATTTTAATTAGAATGCCACAAAATATTTTCTCTGCTCCACTGGGAGATGACGAATAAAGGTCAAGTAATCTCTCACCATGGTGAGGCCAAGTAAGGTAGGACTGACGAGGTGGACGGGTGCAGTGGAGCTGCTACTGTGATTCCTTTCCCAGAAAGAATAGAACACATCTGACCAGCAGACGACCCACAATAGAAAACCTACCACCTGCAAAAAAGAACAATTTTGGACTTCAGAAAAAGCAAAATCTAAAATTGGGGAAATTAAATCAAACAGCTTGCATGTTAATGCTAAAAATTTATCTGAATTATTAAATAGTCACTATTGAAAGCAACAAAATTTATTTTTCATTCTAGGGAAAAAAAAATGAGAGAAGAAACACCCTTACGGTTTTACATATCGGGACATGATGAAAATAATTTAGCCTCTAGAAAATTTTGACTTCATGTATTATAAAAATACTAATTTCACAATGGTATTGTTTTCCTTCCATATATAAAGCCAACTTGCAACTCCCTCCCATTACTGCTTCTACTGATTTTAATCATAAAATACACTGCCTGGCCAAAATAAAAGTCGCCACCAAAAAATGGTCACAGTCTCTAATATTTTGTTGGACCGCCTTTAGCTTTGATTACAGCCCGCATTCGCTGTGGCATTGTTTCAATAAGCTTCTGC
>CAEGAD010058866.1:0-65630 GCA_903067055.1 Poeciliopsis paucimaculata
TGGCGTCTAGTGATGCCGAAATTTCTTGGGTTGCCTTCTTTTTATTTTGTTTTTCCCTATTTCTACTTTTCAAACTCAGAAAATTTTTTTTTTTTTTTTTTTTTTTTTTTTTATCATTTAAGCATAAAACATAATTACATGTTTTTTGCGTCAAACCCAGAAAAGCATACACGCTTTCCAGATAGACAAACGAGAGAGCAGATGAAGTCACTTCAGAGTTCATGTATGTATGAAAGGAGTTCTGTCTGTGTGTGTGTGTGTGTGGACGTGAGAAGCAGCAGTGGCTATGAACTTGTAGATGGTTGGAAAGCGGCTCACCACCACTGTAAGATCATACAGGTTGCAACATGAAGACACCCTGACAGACTTAAAAACTGCTCATCAGGTCGCTGGGACTCCAGTCTGTACTTGTGTAAACATGTGTTTGGATTAATGAGGGGTTTATTTTACAGGGGACAGCCTGGGTTTGTGCTGGTGGTAGATTATGTCTTTCATTAGTCGCTTGTGGCTGCCTGAGTGCACAGGCTGGGATGTAGAGATTTTCTTAACAAATGCTTCTTGCTCTTTTACGACGACAATGTTTACGCAAACTTTCATTTTTTTTAATTTTATTTTTTTTGGGTGGGGGGATTCTGCTTGGCAGAGCTACAGAAAAATAGTGCACAGCTGTGAAGTGGAAGGAAAAATGATACACAATTGTTGCCGAAGGTAAAGGATAGCAATCAAGATCTACCCAGATTTTCCTGACTCCTTTTTTTTCTTTGCCTTGTGGGCAAGGAGAGTTCAATCAGCGAGCCAAAAATGCAGAATCTGCTTGCATTTGAAATACACAGTATATCCTCCAAATATTGCATGCTGGCAGTCCACTGCCAGCATGCAATATTGCCACTAATCGCAATATTAGTGGCAATATTATGCACACTAATATTGCGATGCTGACTTCAATTGGGTATATTGTCCTGCCAAAATGCTTAAAGAAAAATTTCAGCAACTCCAAGGAATTATTGAATAATCATTGCAGTTTGTTTGGACAGGGAAGAAGCAAATGGGGTATTGTCAATGGAGTTTTGTTGTAGTGCGAAATGTGTCACTCGCCACACACCTGCCTTTGAAGGTTTGCAAACAGGCAAACCTTCAAAGGCAGACTTTGAAGCATCCATTCATGAAAAATGGCTCAGTGAAGCAAGAGCCTTTTAAGAAGGACTGAATCATGTTGTGAAATGAAGGAAAATAGAAGAAAATGTAGAACAATCAACTCATAAAATGATTGAAGTGCATGACATGTTATCCCTTTAAAAAATACTTTGTTTCTTTTACTAAAATATTTGGTATTTTGTATATTATTGAGCAGGTAAAAATAAGAAATTGATAACAAAATCAACTCTTGCTATATTACCTGCAACAAAACGTACTCCCAAACACTTTGAGAAAAATAACTAAAAATAGAAGAAGATTCTTCATCATACATATTAGTAATTTTGTTGCTGGCCACTCCATTAACTATTGATGGGGGTTTTTTACGCTACAAATTCATGTAATGTAATGGAAGTTTTTTTCAATACACCAACACAAAATGCATTGTTATGAAGTGGAGGAAAATGATACCGGATTCATTGACTTATTTTTGTACAAATAAAATCTGAAATTTTGCATTTGCATGCAGGCCCCTTTACTCTGTTTCCAAAAATAAATCCAGTGCAACCAAATCAATTCACTTCATAGGTGTAATTAGTAAATTGAGCCTGCCTGTGTGTAATTTAATCTCATTAAAAACACAGCTATTCTGTCACGACTTCCCATGTTTCTTAGAGCATAAAGAACAAGAGGGATCCTTAAGTATCACATTTAAGGAACAAAGCAAATCTGTGTGACAATGGGCTCTTTCGGCTTCAAAAAAGTACTTGCAGACAGAGCAAAAAGTATTCACGCCACCGCTTTAAAATACCCATTTTTACCTTTACAGTGACCAGGCTGAAAAATGATTAGTGGAAGGAAAAAAAAAAAAAAAAACTTTTTAAAGGCTGGATAAACGGCTTGCTAATTTAGGTACTAATGATTACGTTGGATTTTGCACCTTCTGGTTCTGGTTAAATGCTTCAACCAGAACAAACTCTTTCCAAGATTTGATGGTTCTTATTAAATTGGGCTCAGTTATTTCAACTGTGGTTACTCCAGGAGGATGGGAAGAAAAAAGCTCCTTCTGCCTTCAGCACACTTAAAGATTTGGCAGAGATTGTGCTAACAACTCCTTTGATGCAGGAGGGATGGATAGGAAGATGATGCTGGCAGCTCGTTTCTTCTTCATCATCCTGACAGATTCACAATCTACGAATGAAGAGGAGTCTCAGATTGCTCATACTTGCCTCGAATTCATTATAATGTAGAAACTATTTATGAACAAGCAGGAACGGGATCAACTGGACTTAATCTATGCTTTTTTGGCTGCTGTGTCAGCACAGATCCAAACATGGGCAAATCCAAGCAACCTGTTGGAGAGAGTGCGAATAGCAATCAGACTGGGTACAGGATGGACTTGAGTGGAAACAGGAAGGTGTGTTCATGTCTATGTGTGTGAGACTGGTTGTGTTTCCATGTGTTGGACTTGCAACCTTTCCAGGATGAGCCATTCTCCTCGTCCAGTGACTGTCCAGCTCCGACGGATGGATCTCAGTTTCTTATCTTTTTTGTAACAAAATACAATAGCAAAAAAATTGTTATTCTTCAATTTTTTGTTTTTTTTGTATAGTTGAGCAATGAGTGATAGTATTAAGTGGAGCAACACAATAAATTTGATCATATCAGTTCACAGATGCAATATTAGTTTTGATATCATGTTTCGAGTGTCGGGACTTCATGTCAATTATATGTTTATACTTGACAGACACCACATATATGTATTTTATGTGGTTTTTGATGCTAATGCATACAGAAAATAGAACGTAGGAAGGCAGATTAGAGAAAAATAAATTGACTGTTCATCATTATTAGATCCAGTTTGGACTCTTTCAGCTCTGAGTGGCCCACTGTACAACTGGATTTTTATACCTCCCTCCTTCGCTCCACCATGAAGCAGAAACTTTGCAGTTGTTTCCCCATTAGACGGCTTTAAGTCTGACTCAGTAACTGGGTTTTCACCATGAAGTTCATGCCATGATGAAAACCTCAAAGCATGGAAAGAGTGTGTGTGTGTGTGTTTCTGTCACAGCACTATAGGCCCATGTTTCCAGCGAGTACTACACTGTGCGGACCCACTGCTCCTTATGGGGCCCAAAGTCACCAGTGTGAATGGTGTGAATTATGTTTTGGTTAAAGTTGGAGTTAGGAATATACTGGTTAGACTTGGGGAAGATATCTGAGCGAGGCACAAACACGGTTACTAGAATGGATCAATGCTTGTGTGTGTGCGTGTGAGGTGATGACTGTGTTTTGCCCCAGAAAGGTTTCAGGTAAACTTACAGAAAAGCCATGATAAGAAATCGGGTGAGGGGGAAGCAGATTAGCTCACTGGCTGGAAGCAGAGTGGGGCCGAACACTTTTCTCCTATCCTGCAGCACAGAGACCAAATTCACTCTACAGTTCACTCCACCTCACTAATTTAACTCCTTCTGTACCAATATCTTCTTATTCGTGTTTCCTTCATCTGCCCCCAACCGCTGTTTCTGAAAACAGTTTTCCTTTCTCATTGCATATCCTCTCACTCTTATCTTTCACCGCTGCCTCTCAAATGTGTCATCCAGCGGCCGAACGGCCAGGAGAAATTTCTTTATCAGTTGCTCCCTTTCAGTGATTGTGTTCCCAGTTGAAGGTGACTCAGAACGGTCTATGGTAGGTATGAAGTTGAAATCTAAAGCTTGTATATGCTATGTCTTTTTGACGTAGCAAAGAGACATAGCATTTTGTCTTATTGTCCAAGATTAAATCAGAATAATTTCTTCCTGCTTTAGGTCAAGTGGGATTACAGTGATTCTTTCTATTTGCTAAATGCCAGAATAATGAATAATGAATTAAGTCAGTTTCAGATATATTTGTAACCTTATTTAAATCCAGAAGTTAGAATTAATTTCTTTTGCATTTTGTGCGATATCCTTTTTAAACTGTGGGGCATCCTGAACTTTATAAATTTCCACAATCTTCTTACAAATGTTTTTGAAACATTGGTCTTCCAGCAAAAAAACACTGAACTGCACAAAGGGTGATTTTAAATAAACTAAAAGAAGACCAGAGACAGTCATCTGACATTTTATTCTCATTTAAGTTTTTAATGTTATCGTTTGGAGCAAAAATGAAACAAAAATAAAGCCTCTTCAAAACTTGGAGGTGTTTTACTGGTGCTCTGGCCCTATTTTGGAGAACAGGGCCAGAGCACCAGTAAAGCACTGGAACCAGTTTGTTGGAAAAGGTTCTTTCCTGCTTGATGTCTTGAGATGTCACTTCAGTATTTCTACATAACATTCTTCCGTCATGATGGCACCTGTTTTACAAAGTGGAAAACAGGTTTTGTCCTGTCACCTGCAGGACAGAAAGCTCCCACAAAAAGCTCCCACAAAACAAAGCGATTCTGCCATTTTTGTGCTTACTACAGAATATTTGTCCAAGAATTAGGTTTTGCTCACTGGGAGCATTATTTTCAAACTTTGAAGCTGTTTTTAAAGTCATGGCTTCTTCTTTTTTCACTGAGGACAAGATGCCAATTTCATCCAGGACAACCAATTTTTTTTTTTTTTCAAGGATCCATACATTTTTCACCAAAACACATTTATCATTCAGGAAAGACATAAGGTCAATCCTGAATGATTTGTGCTGGACACTCCTACGTTGTTTACACTTTTTGCTTGAACAGATGGATGTGGCACCATCACACATCTGGAAATTTTATCCAAAGACCAATCAGAATTGACGAAATCTCAATTGGCTGATTTTTCCAAGATGTCTCCGAAGAAAGCAGCAAATTTGATTTGTTGGCTTAATGTATACATCCATGTCTCTTAGTTGGCATTTTATCAATTAACCTGCTAGTAACTTATACTTGTGGGTTTTCTAAATGCTATAGTGTTTAAAAACTTCTGAATTTGAAGAAAGTGGTTAAATAAATAGTCTATGGTTTGTTATTCTGGCATTTAGAATATTTTAAATTCACCTACAACATATAACTTTCACTCTGATTTAATATTAGACAGTGAGGAAAAGAAAAGGTGATGTACCTTTCATACAACATCTGTCAACATCTGGTTTCAACTTCAACTCCAGTTCTGTAATGGTAGAACTTTTTCCATTTGCATCAGGCCCAGCAAGGGGGGTTCAGAATGAATATTTACAGTGAAAATGTTTATTTATCAGAGGAAACAAGTGCTTTTGGAAATTTACTCTTTGCGCTTGTGTTCTGTCCAAAAGATCCCCCCTGCAGTCTGATTAAAATGAAAAGTTGAGCAAGTTTTCTCTGCTTGTTTCGTCTGCTTTGCAGCAGCAGCAGACATTACCCTGATGAGTCCAGAGAAAAGCTTTAAGAGATTGCTCAACATCTAATCTTGTGCTCTTTTTGTAGTAGCTCTTTGTAGTAGTTTTCTCTTTTTTTCTCTCACTTTCAGGGTCAGGGCACTATGGTTACGGGGACGATGAGGACTGGTATTCTCGTAGATATAAAGGTGACTATGCTGCAAAAAAAAAAAAAAAAATGCATACATGCATGCAGAAATATAAGCAGAACCTCAAAGGTCAAGTAAAAGTTTTGTTTATTTTATTTTTTTTACAAAAGGTTGTGCTCTTGTGTATAAAGGAGATTCGAAGACACATGCAAATAAGTAAAAAATGACAACATTAAGCTGGATCAACAATGAAAAATTATTACATTTTTTTGGTTCAATTTTATTAGTAATTTACACCCAGACCTGATCACTCCCAAACCAGGAGATTCAAGAAATCACACAGAACCTGCCTGACGACATCAAGTAGTCAAAAAGACCCCAAAAAGAAACACACCGTGCCCTATTCAAGTGAAATGTCAAGACAGACTATGAACAAAATCACTGTCATCTAGAAGTCTGGAAAGGGTTATAAAAGCATTTTCAAATACAATAAAAGCCATTGTCCTCTGATGGATAAAACATGGGACTGTGGTGAATCTTCCAAGAAGTTCTTGATGTACAAAACTAGCTCAAATGGATCATTGACCCCCTCCACAACAACATCTAAAGCAGTGCAGGCCTGACTTGTATCAGCCAATAAGGAACAAAGTTCAACAAGGACTGTGCAAAAATAGCATCCGTGGTGAAAACCACTGCAGACGACGGAGAATAGAAAAGGCCTGTTGCACATTTCCCAAAAAAACCTGATGGAAAAGAACATCATGCTGATAGTCAAAGGTGGTGCTACTGTGATGGACTGAGGCTGATTCATGATTTAAAAAAAGTATTTTAATTGAACCGGGCCATCTGATTCAGAGCAGGGAACAGGCATTAGTTTGTGACCTAAGCCTCATGCAAAATTGGCTAGTGCAGCAAGATGGTGATTAAAATCATATCAGCAAATAGACTTGTGAATATTAAAGCCTAAATCAAGGTTTTAGAGTGGCGTAGTCGAAGTCTGGACTTAAATTTGTTTGAGATGCTATGGCATTACCTTAAATAGGCCGATGTGTTTGAAAACTTTCCGATGTGTCTGAATTAAAATCCATCCACACTGATCTCAGTTATCTCAAACTTTTGATTACAGCTTGTTGCAACCAAGGCGAGAAAGAGTTGTTACATCTCGGAGGCAATAAAACACAGGATTTAAATTAGTGGAAAACCCATTTTAAATGTTCAATACATAGATCAGCCAACAAGGCTTAAAGTTTAAGTTAAAGTAACTTACTGGACACACACACAAAAACAACAACTATGTAAGACCTCAGAAGGCCTGGGGCATGTTGCTCAAGACCAAAAGATTTAAACAAAGTTTGTTTCCAGCATTTTTGATTTTGAAAAAAAAAGAAAAAGTCAGTACATTACATTCCCAGATAATTAGGAACACATACAAAACAGGTATAGAAGTCATCACAGGATTTAAAGAGGAGCATTTTATTTCAAAATAAACATTTTCTTTGGCCATCTTTGTAAAGTGACACCCATTCGAACTATAGTTTTGACGTTCTAGTCATTCAAGCCAAATAAAACTCTCCCCTGATGTTAAAGTTTAAATATTGTTTTCTTTTCACTCAGTGGCTGTGGAAACACTATCAACCCTCATGTCCACAGAGTAACAGTAAGGGAGGCTGCACCCTCATTTTTATTAGAAATGGCTTTAAGCCCAAGCTTGTGTCTCCTCTCCAGCTGAGCTGATATGTGTGTTTGTCCTGAGCCAGCAGGAAATAGACTGCAGACTTTTATTTTTCCTGTATTGAAATAAGAAAGTCATGACCCTGCAAATCTTGGCGACAGACAAGAAGTTTTTTTACACAGCTTTCTAGACATGGACTAGTTGAATAAATGCAGCCAGATGAGCAGTAAGAGACTCATTTGATGTTTGTGAAAGTATACTCCTCGTCTCACAATTGAGATGAAAATCACAGATTCGTGATAAATATGTGATCTGCAATGAAAACCAGCTTAATTTGAATTCTGAACTATTAGATTGAAATGATCTAAATCATGTCGTAAAGGTGTGAATACCTATAATTCAGTGGTAGAGCTAACAAAGAGAGACTTTTCCAGTTATTTTCTAACAGCCATAAGAGCTCTTCACACATCATTAAATCTTTTCCTCGGGTGAAGCTATCTTCTGATCCCTCTCCCGAGACACTTTTGGATGATTGGAAGTCACAGAGAAGGTAATGAGAAATCCACCGTATCTGCCTGTGCTCATGCAGATGGCTGGCTTTCATCGCTCTGCTTTTCCTTTGGTAAAGAAACTCTTTCTAAGCGTTCAGTCTGCAGGTAAGTGCTTCCAATTGAGCTTCTCCAGCTGAAAGGCCAAGTCGTGTGCCTGCTTTGATGCACCCAGTGAGAACCCAGTACCCTGTCTTTTTATTTGTATTTTCTGCTCTCAGGAACCCCGTGGTGTGCGTCCATTAAGCTGAAGCACGGTGACGTGAGCTGCCACACGCCCAGAGGGGAGCACTACAGGAACGTGATGGGGACGCGGTGTAAAATCCGCTGCAAAAGGGGTTACGAATCCCAGAACTCAGAGGTGGTGTGCATGGCCAGCAAGCACTGGTCCTCCAACTACGCTTGTCGGGGTGAGAACCAACATCTGCACACACATTTGATCTTTTTTAACCTTTCAGAGCACCTAGATGATGTCATCTCAGGGCTGTAAAGAAAGAAAAAGAAACAATTCCAGGTTAGGTGTTAAATAGTTACATTTTATGGCTCTGATGGGAAACATTATGTTAGTCGTAAACTTAGAGGGTTTAGGAGAGAGTGAATGCTGAAGAAAGCATCATTATCTCAGCTGCAGCAGGAGCGGGGCATCGTTTTCAACATTTCAATTCAGTTTATTTAGCGCCTATTGTCAAATGTCTCTTCAAGACAAACAGATCCAGTTGAAGGACTCGCTCTCCAGCTCAATGCGAGCAGCCACCTGTCACAACAGGATGTGAGTATTTACAGGTATATGGCACAGAGAATGAGTTCATCATTAACTCAGCCACCACATAGCATAAATATGAAGCAAATTCTTGAAACCGGAAACAATGAAATGTTAAAATGGTTGGCTTAATGTTCTGATCAAAACCCAGAAAACCTCTTGCAAAGTAACTGTTGGTAAAATTATGCCTGAAAAGCTCTTTGCAATCACCTAAACGTGAAAGAAACTGAAAGAAAAGTGTCCCAAGAACAGAGGAGTGTTTAGAAAATATATTTTTTGTTTTGGGAGAGAGCGAAACACTGAATCAATCAGGGAAATGCGCATTTCAGATATTTTATTTAGAAAATCAGAGTAAGCATCAAAGGATCAAGGGAGAAAAGAAAAGCAAGAGACAAGAAGTGAAACTTAAAACATACAATTCTGCCTACATATCTTTCAGTCATGTACACAGTGCCTTCCACCCATCTCTCTCCTGTAGGGAGTTTCTCTCGGTTTCTCCCATCTCTGGTTAATTGGTACCTCTGTACCTAAAACAAACCCGGCTCAAAGGAGTTTTGGTCGGACAGAAATGAAAAAACACCTTCACTGAAACCTCAGTTATCAGTACCATAAGAAAAACAGCTGCTCAGTAACCTTCGTTATTAGCTCATTCTTCCAAATAAGCAAATCAACGTTTTATTTTCAAAGACAGTGGTTTGACAGACTAGTGATGTCCTGTGCAGACGGCTTGAAGTCATTAAAGGAAGGCCTTTTACATTTATTACTAATTGCTGACTATTGTAACCCTCAGGTAATTTAGCTCTAATCTTTCTCCTTGCTATATGGCCATCGCTGTTCACTAATTTCGATTATAATTTTCACAAAACTAAGTTTGTTTTTTTTTTGTTTTTTTTTGCAGCACCACTTTGGTTGGTTTGTAAAACACTGCTTTAGTAATAAGGTGTAGGCACAGCCAAAAACAAAAACCTTTAAATGTTGAGCAATGCAGATTATATAATTCATGCATTGACAAGCTGTTCTGTAATTTGGACCTCCCATGTATGGTACAAATAAATCCACTTCAAAACACAAGAGAGAAAATTGACTGCCGCCCTTCTCTGCCACCCTTGATGCACCTCCCAGCAGATGCTGAGTCTATGTGGAGTATGTCAGCTCTCATCTTTTGGGCCCTTGCCACGAGGGTGAACCCCAGAATCAAAGACCAGGTGGTCCATGAAATTAAGGTGATTGGAAGAAAGCAACCTAACTTTTCAAGCCCTTTAGCCCATTTCCAGTTTCTGCTGACTTCGTTTTTCAAGGTCCCTGAATAACCTAACTCCTCCGCCGGGGTTAATTTGCAATTACATAAACTACTAGGAGGGAAAAGTCCCAGGATTATAAGGATACTCAAACCTCAGATTATATTGACCAAATGAGGTAAACCACCCCGTCCACGTTGGGGGTCCTTCTCTGTCTTAAGTCTGCAGTATGCAACTAATAAAAATAGATTTTAATTTATTATTATTTTTAACATTTTTATTAAAACTGTCACTATTTCATCTCAGTATAACATGAGACAGATAACCTGTGAAAAAAATGAGCTCCTGTGCTACCGTTCCAATGTACAGACATGCACTGCGCTCAATCAGAAACAACCGATCAGAGCCAGGAGGAAGATCTTTGCACTGTCAATCAATCTCACGAATGCGCTGCTCACACAGGGTGTATGGACTCTCCCTTAGAGATAAAGTCATCACTATAGTGGAAACAATGCACAAAAAAGCCTTAGAGAGGCATATTCACCTCTCAACAGTAATTATTATCAACCCAATAATCATGTCTGTGTTGTGATTGATTCAATAATCTTTCTGCTGTAGGAGCAGAAGATCCAGAAGATCAGACATAAAAGTTAAAAGTTTAAAACAGCCAGAGAAAATGGTTGAGGATCTGACAAACTGAATGACTAACAGGGGCTATTTTTACTGGGAGAAATGATTAGGTGAGAGGAGGTAAGCAAGAGATGAGTAACAGGTGGTGAGATAATCTAAAAACAACACTCAGGTTACCGAGGATACCAGGAAACAATAAAAGTTAAAATGAATTTATAGAAACAAGACCTTTCAAAGACAGCGCTCCTTTAAATCAGAAGATGTGACTTAACAGTGAAGATGTGAGCAATGTAAACCTCAGGCTGATTTGTGGTTTTCTTTAAGAACTGAACTGCAGATTTTGGTGTTTTTTTTGTTTTAAAATTAACATTTAATAACATTATTCAACTTTCTATAACACATAAAATAAAATGGGAAAAAGGTGCTTCTTTGGTAGACAGATGAATTTAAATTCCCTAATCTTTATGTGATTGGGACAAAGCATCAGAGTCCATGCTGTTTATTGATATTTATAGACTGAAATTTTTTAAAATTTGTTTTTGTTTTTGTTTTTATGCATTTAATAAACTAGAGGAACAAAACATAACTTTTCAGTGCATAATCTGCCAATCATGGATTATAGCCACAGTTTTGGTTGTGAAGTAGCTCTCAGTTAAAGTGATAATGTCACTAATTTGCAAAATAATGACATAATTGATTAATCTTTAGAGGCGAGTAAATGATGACCTTTACATTTTTATTTGCATGTGTTGTGTTAGTCTGTGCTTCTACTATAAGGTAGCAATAATCTTATGTTCTGAAAAGGATTTGAAATGAAAGGTTTTTGGGAATGCAGAGGAAACTCAGACCATGTCTGTTCAAAAATTCAGTTTCTCCAGAGAAACTCATTGGTTTTGCACATCACCAAAATAAAGCCTCTTCTTTGCAGCAGATTTTTCTCTGCTGTCTGAGTTTCTGAAGTGTTTCACCTTTTGAATTAATTCAACTTTGACGTCTGAGTTTTTTCAGTGGAAATTTGAGAAGCTTTCGATTTTTCTTTTTTTGCTCAAAATTCTTTTAGTGTGCTCCTTTATCATGTTCAAAAGCATGAAATTCACCAGGCAAACTTTAAAAATAACCAAAGTTAACTAAAACAACTCATCGCTGTTGGTTACGTCTGAAGGCCAGCCCACCCAGTGTTATTTTAGATGATCCCAGTGAAATAAATATCACTGTGTGTGCGTGAATGCCGGTTTTTTAAAAGTCTACTGTCGCAGATAACATGCTGCCAATTCACACATCCTGAGTGTGATACTTTCACAATCGAGCCTTTTTCCATGTTGTTGTTGTCATGGCGCATGTTTCTCAAGCAGGGCAGCGAATTGATGACTGATAATGAAGCAGGGTGAAAACTGGAGACACACACAGCAGGTGTGATCATTTCTCCTGCTGGGTACATGCTGCAGGTTATAGTTTCTCCAGTTATGCTTTAAAATTCATTCTGTTTGTTCAGGCTTTAACTGGTATTATAGAAGATTACCGTGAAACCAGATGGTGATCAAAATAGTCAATCATTTATTTGTCTGATGATAAGGTTGCTTCATCGATTCGGCTTGCTTGTACAGATGCAGAGTTTATTGATGTTAGACTTTCTGAGTATTGATGAGTATGGCTTACTTTTATCATGACAGGGCATGTGTGTCCACAGAGTGCAGAAAACAGGCTTTACTCTAGTTTGCAGCAATATTGACTAATGAAGAGATGCACAGAAAATATGTGGGTCGCTGAGGGGATGAGAGTCTCTCTTTAGCAGAAGAATATAGATTATTGGTTTGTGGTGCCAAAGGCTGCAGCATCATTAGTGCTGGAAATATTCTTAAATGAGAAAAAATTACAAAATAAAAAAATGCATTTAAGGCACATGTGTCAAACTCAAATTTGACCCACCACATATTTTTATGTGAAATAATAAATAGTAAAAAGGACCTTCAAGATAACAGTTATGTGCTTAAATATTATTTTACCAATCAAATCCAAACATTTTTTATCCTTTTACTGGATCCTTTTACAAATCAGTAATGTCTCATTATTGATTTGTTTATTTATTCCAATCTTCAATGTTTTTCATCATAATTAGCAGAAATAAAGATTGTGAAATATCCATCTGTGTTTCATTTAGTGAATTGAGTTGCAGAAATAAATGTTATTCTAGCTTATTGAATTCTACCAGACATGTCAGAAAAACACACACAGTCTCGTCTTCATCATGAGCTTGCTTTTGCTCACAGAGATCCGCTGCCCAAAGCTCAACATGCTGGCTAACGGAGGCTACAAATGCTCGGACGGCTCCTACTACAACTCTCGCTGCGAGTTCTTCTGTTCTCCTGGATATTCCATGAAAGGCCAGAAAACATCCATCTGCCAGTACAACAAGGTGTGGAGCGCCGGAGTCCCCACATGCATTGGTAAGACTATGTTTGCATTTGCTGCTTTAAGCATGGCCAGAGGATTTTTACAAGTTTTCACAGATTTTCCTTGAAAAGTCTTGTCAGTTCCAGAGCTTTTTATTTTTTTTCTCCTGATTTTTCTGATTGATGCTTGGAAGAAAGCAGGCCTCTAGACACGAACAGACATCTTTCACAGAAAAACCGAAACAGGCAGGCAGCGTTTTTCTTTTCCATTCACTGGAAAATTACACTATTTTCACTTCTTGCACAGAGTCAGAGCTGAAAATGAGTGAGAGATGAAGGAGCTTGAACACATCAATGAGAGAATGGGTTTGCACCTGCAGTCAGTGTTTTCATTTTTCTTTTTTTGTTGCGTGTACAGACTGCACGACAGCCAGCATGTACTTACAGTGCATTGAAGATTTTACATTGAGTTTTCTGCTTCTTTGTCTACAAGGACACTAAGAAACATCCATGTTTTCACCATATGATTAATTTACTTTTGTGTTACACTGGAAGGTTCTTTTGACATGTTTCTGATTTCGCTAACATTTCCCTGGATGATTATGTTTGTTGAACGCAACAAACCACCCGGGATTTTTTGCTCCATCACAAAGACAAGTGAGACAAATGAGAATGCATACTCACCCAGTCAAATTTGTATTTGCATTTAGCAGAACATGAATGTTTTCAGAGTGTGGAATCATGCTGGAGAAAATAAAATGAACCCTCTAAGACACAGAGAGAGCATAAAAAAAAAGAAAAAAAAAGAAATCCCATTCCACGAGGTGACAGTGCAAACCATCTAAAAACATGCACATTATTATTACTGTATTTATTATTACTTTGCCTGGCTCTACTACATAAAATTGAAGTTAGTGGTTAAAATTTGACAAAATGTGATTAAATTGAACACATCACAGTGACATTTATGTGCATCAGACAGAAGGCCAAATTCTGTCTTGTTATTTTTTACCTCTGTGCTGATGTTTCAGAGGTTAAGCATGGTTCATTATCAGTGAACCACGCACGCTCATGTGGATGAAATAAGAATTAGATAAAGATTTCTTTCTTATCTATTTGTAGATATTGATCCCCCGAAAATCAAGTGTCCCAATGTCAAGGATAAGTGGGCAGAACCAGGAAAACTGACGGCGAGGGTGACTTGGGACACACCTGAGGGCGTCGACACTGCAGACGGCATCCTCACAGAGTCAGTCCGGATGTAACCCTTTGATTCTCTAAAGACCTTTTCTCTTCAGAGTCAGTTTAAATCCTGTTTCAAAACTGGTCAGAGATCAGAGTATAAGATTAAAACTCAACATGGGCTTTGCAGTGTGACCCTGAAAGGAAAACCATCAAAATCCAACTTCCCAGAAGGCCTTCATAAGATGTCCTACAGTGTGTTTGACCGGGCCGGGAACAAAGGGTCCTGCCACTTCACCATCAGAGTTAGAGGTGAGCCTGAGAAAGCAGCTTGAATAGAGCTGCTTTTTTATGTATTTACAGAAAAATGCACTGACAGATCAATATCTGAGTTTTTTTGTCTCACCCAAATGTCTCAGATCATGAAGCTAATGTTGATAACAAACAATAAGCCAAGAGGACATAAAAAGCTGACTTTTAATGAAGGTTATTGAAATACTAAGGTTATTAAGCAACACAAACCAACCTACTCCACTGTAAAAAGTATTTACCTTGTTATCCAATGTCCATAAAATGTCAGTCGGTGCACCAAATAAGACAAGAATACATAAACAAATACTTTATCTTATAAAAAAATTACATTTTGTGAAATAATGACCATTTTCATGGATTTAATGTGAGTTTTTGTACCGCACATTTACAAGTATATATCTATATAAGATTAAATATTTATAGAAATTGAGCAATTTCAGTATATATTTTGTTCTTTATGCGGAACAATTTGAGAGTTGGTATTGCTCATTCACTGTTTCGACGTGATAAATGTCTTAGTTTTTGTAGGTTTAGTTCAAAGTCTGACAGAAGCTAAACACCCATGACTGCTTATTAAAAAACTGTTACTGCATATTAAGTTGCTGTTATTGTTTTAGTGTATATAAATAATACTCAATTTATATGTTTGAATTATTATAAAAAGTCTCAATTCTCAATATTTGTGTTTCGTGTAAAATCAGATCGCAGTATATATTGGATGCAAAGTATATTTTTAATTGCTAACCTGTTTAATCCTGGCTGCTGTTTCTGTTTTATGCTCCTATCTTTGCACAGTGCGTCGATGCAACCCTCTGTTCCCTCCAGACAACGGCTACATGAAGTGCGACAGTGACGGAGACAACTACGGCGCTACCTGTCACTTCTCCTGCACCGGCGGCTTCGAGCTGCAGGGCAGCGCTGCCAGAGTGTGTCAGTCTGGACTCTCCTGGTCTGGTTTAGACACAACGTGCTCACGTATGTACCGCTCAACACACAAACAGCCAAAGCTGTTTTAAATTTCAGTATATTATATCTCTTGTTGGATGTGTCAAGTAGTCATTAAGGTTACAAACCTATAGTCGAACTAAATGTTTTGGGTTAACAATGGGACATGGAAGTAAACTCCAAGCCTAAAATACTATAAAAAGGAACAGATTCTGATTTTGTGACATATTTGTATATGTGAATATTTAATATAAATTCTAACTTGACTGAAAAATGCAAGAAAAGCTAAATAAACAAAAGAGAAGACAAGACCAGTTTTACATTAGATACAATATAAGTAAACATGCATTTTCTACTTATTCCTACTGGAAGTGAATAATTCTAGGTGATTAGAACATAATCACTCAGGTTTTTGAAGGAGTTCGTCTGCTAAGCATCATTGTGAGATCTAAAGGTCTGTCCGAAGCCTTCAGGAAGACAACTGGAGAAAACAGATCTCAAAACAAATAGTCTACAAGCAGAGGACATTTGAAAGAGCTGAAAACACCCCGAGTCTTTAAGTCTTTAAGTTTGTGTATTGTGTATTAATTTTTCCACAATTTTGCTTGAAAAATCCAGAAAATTAAATGTGGGAAAGTTTAGAAATTTGAAAAAGAACATAGGAACCAAGCTAAAATTTGGATTATTATAATATATAATTAATGCTGCTCAAGTATTCCTCTTTAAAATACCTTTTTACAAGTTTGTTTGATATTCTATGTAATGAATTAAAAATGCTCGTTATGCGCTCTATTGTGCATGAAGCTGTACATATGCTGCAGGGGCGAATTATAAAATGGCCTCCATGCCACTTTTCCATTGTATTTTCCAGAAGGTTAAGGGGTTAAAGTTTTGTTTACTGTCTGATCTCAAGGTTTGCACCCCTTCAAAATGATATTTATTGACCAAATAAGTGAGCCGGTGCATTGTGTGAGGTTATTCATTTGGTAGAACTAGCAAAGGAATAGTCCAACAGCGTTGACAATAGGGCCATCGTTGGTCAGCTTAAGACTAAGCGCAAACTGGACGCTGGCTAATTTGGAGAAGTCCTGGAACGTAGATCCAGATTCAGCATTTAAAAAACATTTTTTTTTACATGTGTCAGTCATTTATGATATTGCAGTTTCTGTATGGATTTGGAGGCTCGGTGGAGAAGAAAATAGCAGCCGGTCCATCGATTAAAAAAAATCCATAGTGAGTTCATTCTGTTTCACTCTCGTCTGTGAGGCAGGAAGAAGCTCCTCATCGTCAGCCTTAATTATGCATCGTCGCACACAGTGTATGGTAATAAATATTCACCTTCATGTACTCTCTTTCATATACTGACTTAATTTTGCGTTCGATGTCACCACAGCCATGAACATAAATGTGGGGGTGCGCTCGGCCGCGGCGCTGCTGGACCAATTCTACGAAAAGCGGAGGCTCCTCATTATCTCGGCGCCGACGGCTGCCAATCATAATTACCGTTTCCAGATGACTAACCTGCAGGTGAGGCACGACTCGCGCACACACTCACAGCTCCATCCAAATCCGAGTTGACTGAGCTGGGTGCTGGAGCAGGAAAGCAGTGCGGATAAAGACGACTGCGGTGTGTTTGCGTTGTTTTTGTCTTAGCAGAACAATTGAGAAGACGGAAAGGGAATCATGCTGATGATCAGGAAATGTCTCAGCGATGAATAAATGATAGTGACACAGCTCTGTGAGTGCTGGCTTTCCGTTGGTGTTGTTTTCCTCCACTACGTCAGAAACCATTAAGTCAGAGCTTTGTTTAAACCCCCTGACCACTAGCGGAACAAGTCAGAGTCGGTTTTTAGCAAACATGAATCAACAATGACTGGGGCAGCCTACTATATAGTCTACTGGGGCACCATGCTACATACACAATACTGGACAGGAGAGGTCCCGCTTTCTCCAGCTCCCTGAAGTCATATTCTGCCTCCCATCCAGGCCCGGGCCAGGGGCCGACTGACCTCCTGCTCCCCCTGAAGCTCCGCCCCTGACTCTTAAGATTCAGCTTATGAGTCGAGAGACTTAATCAGTGTTAGTTCAATAACGGGACCACTGGTCAGTCCGTTTGCTAGTCCTCTAGTTTGATTATAATAAATTGCTTCTAGATTTCCTTTCAGATATTGAATCATTTTTAAACTATTCCTAAAACACAAGGGATCACTCTTTAATTAATAATTCAAAAATGTGTCTAAAATTAACACTGATTAGGCCTCGTTTATTGTAAACTAGAGAGAATTTGTTCAAGGAGAATCATATGACAGCTCTGGTGTGGATTAAGAATAAGACACATGTAATTCCTCACATAAGTAATTTATGTAAATGCAACATCTTCCCTCAGAGTTGATTGGATTAATTAGATTTTGTCTCTGTGTATCAGGCGTCAGATCCATATTAGGTCATCACTCTGCAAAGATAATTGAAACCCCACAGACCTGCGCGATATGATACAGAACTGCACAGATCATAATGATGCCACATATTTTCACAACTCTAAACAGCAGAGTTCCTCTGTCTGATGTATTGCACACCCATCTGCACTTCTTTAAGCACCGCTCCACCATCTACCGAAGCCATTGTGTGAAAAACTCCTTCACTCTCTTGACTGGAGCTCCGGGTGTCTCCTCCTACATGTTTTTCTGCATTGTGTGTCATCCTGTGCTCATGTCCAAATCGACACTTCATAACATTTGCACATAAATTACCACACACCTATTCTGCAATTCAAACAATTGATAAATAGAGTAGAATAGAAACGGCCTTCATTGTCCTCCAAAGGGGAAATTCAGGTGTAGCAATAACATCAGGAATAAAGGTTAACACACAATAAAAACATTTTTAAAAGGTGGAAAACGATATATATAAAAAACAACATTAAATCAAATGAAGCCAATGTTATTACTTAAACATTATTTAAGTTTTTAAAGTGTAATATCCACTGTAATTTCACATATTATTTGTTTGTTTTTTTTAAACAGAGCAAACAAATCCTGCTGCTTTAGATTTTGCAGAAAATTAAACCAGCTTCCGACCGTCTCAGGACAGACACAAACCATGTTTCTCTACCATCTGTCCAAGTATGGACAGAATAATATTTATGTTTTTAGCCTTTTATTTTCAGCCTGTTTTTTGGAAACAGGAAATTCCAAACTTTTTAGAAATTAATAGCCAAAGAAAATGAGGGTAAATCTTGATGGGTTAGGCAGGTTGATGGATAAAGTGATGAGAGTCACATTTTGATCAATTTACTAAAAGCAGGTTTAGTGGCATGACATGGTTATCTTAGTTTTTGAGCATATCAAGTTTACAGCGTGATGGGTGGGAATCGGATAACAAATTAGTTTTTGTTGTGACGTTTGATGACTTGTCACTATTTCATCCATTTATTAATGATGTGTTGCAAAAATCAATTTTCTTCATCATGTTAAGCGATGCAAATGTGGCGCAGTTGTTAGCTCTGTAGCTTTGCAGCAAGAAGGTGATGATCTGGTGACCAAAAGATGTCGTAAGTGACACACAACGGCCAGTGGAGATGGGCACCAGTGACCCGGTTTAGAGGACAGACAGATAAAGGTTCAGTGAGTTTCATAATAATTTCTGTGAGTGTCAATTTGGATAATTAGCTGTGAACATGCAGCAGCTGTAATGCTGTTCTGATGACAAGCACACACTTCAAATAAAACCCTCACACACAACAAAGCACAACCCATTTTTAAGAATAACTTATGTGACAGAATCCCACAGTTGTACAAATAAATAAACTTATTGGCTTTTGCTGTGTTGCGCAATATGTTTCTGTTTTAATAAAGGAATAACTGCTCAGCCATATACTTATCTCTTTGTCACAGATGGGGAGCAAACATAACATTATGTTGTGTTATAGGCGGGATTAATATGGCATTATCCAGGAGGTTTTTGTCCAGCTGGTTAAACATAATTATTTGGAGCTAATTATAGGACTGAAATATAACAGTTCAGCTTTGTTTTCCAGCTGCATCTGACTAGATAAAATGAGTGTTTATTGTTGGCATGGTGTTAAGCAAATTATTATTAACATGATTTCATTCAGCTCTGAGGATGCAGCAGCTGATTGCTTTACAATCAGCTGCTTTACATCCTTCAAATAAAATTCATTTTCTTTAATAACAGAGAAGATTAAAACCATCTTACCGAATCCAATGGCTTTTTTTAATGAGATTTTCTTCACGAGTGAAAGAAGTGGAAGAAC
Organism: Poeciliopsis paucimaculata; assembly: GCA_903067055.1. NCBI lineage: Eukaryota > Metazoa > Chordata > Actinopteri > Cyprinodontiformes > Poeciliidae > Poeciliopsis > Poeciliopsis paucimaculata. The sequence continues at coordinate 19,533 of CAEGAD010058866.1, forward strand.
ATTTATTATGAAAATATAATTTTCCTTCATTTTTTCCAACATTTCTTTAAATACAGCAAGCACAATTAAATAAATAATAATAATAAAAACATTTTCTTTCCTGATGATAATTCTTTTTGGATTAGAGATTAATATTTGGATTATAAATGGTCTTTAATAAGAAATAATTTTTTCAGAATGTGAATCAGGTAGAGCTAAAACTAGGCCACTGGACGAGTTCTGGGTAAATCAAATTGTCAGACCAAAATTTTTTTGTTATTTTTTTGTTGTCTGAAATGTAAAACGCATGTATTTTTGTACAGTTTTACCTGCAATTGCCCTTTTGTTTTGTGTCTATGTACTCCAGTTAACGATAAATCAATTTCTAAATTAGTTGACGATTATTTCAGTAATCGTTTCATTGTGATTAATCGCTTCACCCCTAGTAAGATCTCCAGTTTCTTGCACCCATGTGACTCAGTAGTTGTGTAACATGTGGATCTTTGTCCCAGCCCGCTCAGTGTGGACTGGACCTGAGACACGTCACCGTCATTGAGCTGGTTGGGACTTATCCAGCTCAAGTTGGCAGAATCCGCCACAGGCTTCTCCCGCCTGGGCTGGCCCTGCAGATCAGGTACTAACACACACACGCGCACGCACACACACAGTCGTGTGTAACCTCAGCAAACATGACTTTAATCCGATGTGCGTTTCCTAGGATACTGCTCCGGATCCCCCAGAGGTCGTTCCAAATGGTGCTGGTGGACAAGCAGGGCATAGACAAGCAGCGCTACCCGTTCCCCGTCACGGCAGCCGAGTTATTCACCACCATCGACACGTTCCCGCTCCGCAAGGACGAGATGGTGTTACAGCAGGAGGCGGGCCAGTTCTGTCAATCATAAAACAGGAGCTTCCCTTCGTGGAGCGTTGATCTTTTTTTGCTCCACAGACACACACAGCTCAGATCATAATGTTTTGTGCCACACACTCCTCTCTGAACTCCTCCTGTCCTGAATCCAGTGTGTGTTTATGTGTGTTTCTGCGTATGATCAAAGATGTCTGGCATGTTGCTGATCTGAAGCTGGTCTGAACAGATCACACAGTGCTTTGCAGTCACATCGAGGGCTGTCACTGTGTGTTTTATTTTATTTTTTATAAATTTTTTCAGAGCAGAAATATGATTTACTATTTTGTAAAAAAAGAAACTTTGGGAAAATTTCTATTCTTTCTAATATTTATATTGTCCAGACTTTTAGTAATGAAAGAATCTTACTTTGCGATGTAATTTGAATTCATAAAACTAATAAAAAATGAGTAATGCGGAGGCTGTGCTTCACGGTGATGATGTTTGTTTTTGTGAGTCAGTTTAATTTATTTCTGTGGAGAAATCTCCGTCATCATGATGTCATTTGGGTTCATTAATCAAAAAATGATTTTTCAGACACACATTTTTTGTGTCTGAAAAATGTTTTACTTTGGCTCCATTGAAGCAGAAGACTTTCTTCAACATACCGGCTGTTTCCACAACATAATTATTGGTAAGCAGGAGTTTTTTTTCTTCCAAAATGTCTCTCTTCTTTCCACTTCTAAAGCCCAGATTCACACTGTGCACATAAAAGAGGATTTTGCTTTGGATAACTTTCTAAGTTGCTCACTAAATTATGCTAATATTAATGGTCCACTTAGGGTGAATGATCATGGCCAGGCACTATTTTAAGATATTAAACTTTTTTTCTTTAGATTCTTAAACCTAGGAAGGTTGATTTGCAGCCTAACTCTGCTTTAAACTTTTCTCTAACGTTATTTATTGCGTTCCCTGTTTTTCATGATGCTGTTTCTTCTCTAACAAACCTTCGAGGGCTTCACAGACCAGCTGGATTTATATTATGTTAAAACTTTACCCAGGTGGAGTCTGTTAATCAGGTGACTTCTGAAAGCAATTCATTTTCCTCTGGATTTTACAGGTGCTTTGGGGCGATGGGTGGTAAATAAATATGGATGCCACATATTTTTTTATTTGTAAAAATTCGTGTGTCCTCGTCCTTCAGTTTTACAATATTAGAGGTCGACTGAACAGTGTGGAAAATCTTTTTTCAAGATGAAAGAGTGAATTTGGAGCGAGAAATAACTCCTGCTAATTAAGGCAGTGAAGGGTTTTCTGTGTTTTTAAATAGCAAATATTAAATGCGTCAAATATCAAACATGCCACTTATATAGCAGCAGATGTAACCATGGATGGGCTTTCTTTATTTTGCCTGCCTCTTGCTCAGAAAAAGATCGGTATGCTGTTAGACATTTTTCTGCCCAGGGTGGCTATAGCTAAGGCCTCAGCTATCTTCACGTACTGAGAAATGAATCAGACCTTTTCTTTTTTTTGGTTGCATGACTAATGCATGATTGTAACCTTTTCATGCATTCATCTTCTGCTTTGATCTGGAGATAAAACTGGAGCTAAATAAGAGAAATAAATGTCACACCAGACTTGTTGGGTTAAAGCCTGAAACCTGCTCCCATTTAACCGCCACCTAAAAACACGACAAGCACCAATCAGTCAGATATTTTTTTAATATCAGTAATATTCTCCAAAAAGCAATAAAACCATCTTACAGACTATGGAAAGATGCATTTATCTCAAAATATTCTTGAAGCACATTTGGGAGAAGATAAGCTTTTGAAAGGTGAGTTTGATGATCAGAACCAGACACAAGAGAGAGATGGTACATGCGGCACATAAATATTTTCCTCTGGATTGAGACTTTGCATCAGATTCTCGGTCATGCTAAACGGTCAGCACATGAATTTGAGTTATTGTTACTTTGCATCTGGGAGTTTAGAGCAGACGTTTACAATTAGCATTCCACGTGTTTTTTTTGTTTTTTTTTGTGTGTGTGTTTTTTTATCTGGAAACGTTTCGGTGAACTGCAGAACGCATCGCAGAACGAACGATCACAGCGCCCCGGGCAGCAATGACAAGGTCAGCGTCTGACTATCAGTGGCTCATGATCGGCGCCCCCTCCCTGAGATGATGGCAGCTCGCGTTGGTGCTGACTCACTCTGTAACACGCAGACCCGGCTCAGGGTTCCTGAGAAAACGCCGCAGATCACACCTTCTCCTCTAGGTGCAAAGTGATGTCAGCATCAGTGCTTTGTGTAACCTTCTTGTTCCTCTACCCTAATGAACACACTGATACAGTGTTATGTAATTTTACAAGAAAAGCTAGTCTAAATTTTCTAATCAGACAGGACTTTTGTGCCACATTTTATATATTTTCTTTGAACCAGAGGGGGAAAGCAGATAAACTCTTGACCCCACTGTTTAATAGACCAGCAGCTGCAATACAATTTATTGAATAGACAATTTACTCCATTGCTAATTCTGCTTACATTATTGCTTACTGCATGGAGCTCATTTTGATTAAGTTTATAAGTGGTTTGAAGTCATGACATAAAAAAAACCCATAAAAATTACTTCAATTACTTTTTAAAACCTCTGTTTCCTACTCGCGATTTAGCTTGCAAATTCTCAAGAATTAGTAGTAGGAAATTCAGAGGAAAAATCATAATTATTTTGATTAAGGTGTTGCTTTCTTGGGGGGTAATTAGTTTCTCAGTATTTTTGCTCTTTACGTATGGACAGTCTTCTGTATTTTTGTTTCTGTTTTGCAACCAGGAGCAGCTGGTTAACATCTCAAAATCTTAAATAATACCTGAACTTTACCAAAGAGCTCATGCCAAAGTAAGCAGAAGGCTGGATTCAAAGGGAAACCACAGGTGTCCAGGATTTTGTGAAAACTATCATTTAAAGTTAGAAGGAAAAAAAAAGATACATGTGAAAAGAAATGAGTGAATCAGAAAAGTTGCATTGAGCACTTTGAGAATTGACAGGCTTTCTTCCGTTTCCTAATAGCTGGAGCTGTTCGCTGTTCTTCAATTGGCAGTTTTCCCAGCATTAACATTTTGAACTAATATTTTGCATTTTCTTTACACCGGCGTTTTTACTTTCTGGAGAAATTTGTGTCAAGTTAATTCACATCAACAAGAACTAAAAAATATTAGGTCTTCCAAGATATTTTGCAAAAATATCCAGTTTGCATCAATACAAGATGATTATGTTCTTCACAAATCTACTCGGGTTTTCTACAGTAAGTTCTTTGGTTTCTTCTACTGTCCAGAATGATATTAATCTTGGAAAGGAAGGTGTATGAATATCTGTATCATATGTCCTCATATGTAAAAGATTTAGCTGCTTTTCCCCTCATTATGCATTACTGGCAATGAGATATATACAAGCAACAAGACTTTGTTGCTTATAGAGGGAATGTTTATATATAGTATTAACCAATGCCTCATCTAATACACCTTTAATCATTTCTATTAGCTGTTACTACATGCAGAAATGACCCACAGACGAGACGAGGACAGAGACATCAGGAGTAATCATGTGCTTATCTATAAGTTACACAAAGTTAAATACAACACGGGTTTCCTAAGAACAGCAGCAAACGGTAGCAGTGCTTGGTCAAGACAGATGCTTTGGGAGGGAAGAGGGGCACATGTGGGTGAGAGAGTAAGGCATGACTGGCTGTGGTGGACAGGAGAGGAGATCTGAACAAGAAAGAAAGTCACTGCTTGCTTTTTTTCCTGACCCATCGACCTCTCCAGCTCTCTCCCCACAACTTCAGACCATTTCCTCCGCTTCTTTCCCTCCCTGTAATTTGCTCTTCCGTTGTGCTTCGGTCTAAGTTCATGTGTTGCACTTGCGCATGCTCGACCGCAGCATCAGAGTGCACTCTTGAGGAACCTCTGGGTTTTCAATCATGCGCTGCCAGACCTGCTGCTCTTCCCCGTACGAGTCCATCCAGTCCACCTCATTCCCGTAGCTTTTGCCTTGAGGAAAACGAGACAAATATTTGGTTCAGCTTATAAATATATATATATATATATAGGAAAATCCTAGAAGAAAACTGGTAAAAGATTTAGCAGGCTTTTGACCCCAAGGAATAGTTTAAATTAAAGCATATTTATGTGGCCCAGTCAAAGCCCAAATTCAACTGAGAGTATGTGGCAATACTTAAAATATTGATGTTCAGAGTTGCTTTCCATCCAATTTGGCAGCTGATGCCATTTCTCAAACATATCCAAAAGATTGCACGACAGCAAAGCTGAAAATCTCAAGGGGTTGAAAGGCACATTTCTGAAAAATATATATAACTTTCCATCCACATAATAATGCTATTAATTCATACTGGTCTACTGAATCAAATCCCAATAAAATACACAGCCGTTTCACCTTATAATGTCATAAAAATCCCAAAAAGCTCAAGGAGTGTGAATAGTTTTGAATGCACAAGTCGGCTGGTATTTTCCTCTCCTACCTGTCCCCGCTCCCAGCCTGACTCCTCCTAGGAAAACATTGCTGGACAAAGCCTCTTTGTCCCACACGGTCAGCTCCAGGCAGATGTTGTTGAGGTCTCCGTCCTGCAGGCCGCAGTAGGTGAAGGTGTGGTTCCACTGCGGGTTCACAGTGCGCCGCTCCACCGCCGTCTTGTGCTTGGTTGACTTGTTATTGTCCGGGAGGAGGTATCTGTGGGAGAAAGTTTACAACTTCTCGTTACTCTACTGTGCTGCATGCACAGCTGACCAAAGTATCTCCGTTATGTGACTCTTAACATTTGCTACCAGAAAGTGAGTCAGTGAACACAAAGTAAAGGTTCTATAGGGCAAAAATATTGTCTGTAGCAGCAAGCAAGAATCAAAAGATGAAAGAAATGAAGTGACAAAGTCTTAAAACATGAAACTGTTTGAAGGAAAACATACAAAAAGTTGTTAATTGAATACGAAAAAACACAAAAAAGTTATAATGATTTCTCTTTGATGTGTCTTTCAATGCAAATTTTCAAGGTTACCAATAGATAAGTCATCTCAAGGTAACCACAAACAGGCGTATACTGAGACAATTAGCAAAGAAGAGGAAAAAGGACTATTTATACCAGACATACAAACAAATGACAAAGGCTAAAATGAGTACTGAAATAATGAAACGTCACATAAGATATGACACGAAAATACATAAAAGGAAAAAAAGAAAAAGAGAAGCAAGGGCCAGTAAAAACACTTTATAAAAAGATTTTTACAAAATAGATTGACTGAAAAACACAATAGCCCACATATTAAAGAATGCAAAGACATTTTTAACGTTGTGTGGTTTTACTGATGGTGGTTACTGACTAATCAGAAGAGTAAAGGTACATTTTACATCTTTTTTTTGTTGTTTTTTTTTTGTAATTTAACATATTTACCAGGTTGGTAATTTAGTAAAAAAATGAACTGGATGGTGGAGTTTCTACAAAAAATACATGTTCATATATGAGTGTAAAAGTCTTATTTTTCAGAAAACCTGAATCTCTCCTGTTAGACAATAAAGTAAAGAACAGAGTCTGGAAACTCAATGATTTTTCCATACTTTTGTCTTTTTTTGTCCAGACTTTTAGTAATGAAATCAAATTCCACACTTTCCAAGCTACATAATATAGTCTGCATTTTCCACACAAATCCTGCACATATTAAGATTTTGTCTTGACAAAAACGACTGACAATTTCATAATTATGCATCCATTATGTAGAATAACTGTCAGCACCCGTATGTGTCTGGCCGTAAGAGCAACACTATATGTGTCCCCTCATCCCAAGCTGTGTCCTGAATCTCATCTCACCCTTTCATCACATCTCACCCTTTCACAAAAGGATCCGAAGTGCCTCCAGACTTGACCGCTGTTAGATTTTTGGCCCCTTTGACCAGCAGCTCGACCATGCCCCCTTTAGGCAGCGTGAAGCTGCTCGTCTTCTTGCCTTTCAGGAAGCTCTTCTTCACTGCAAACCCACGGGAAGACGCAGACAAAGTGGAAGAAAACAGATTTGTCAGCACACATGATTTCAGTGCCGTACTTCAGAGACTACTGGGAATAAAAAGCTGTATGTGAAAGATTTGATCTCAGACGTGAAGGAGTTCCGTTTTTAGCTGCTGACAACTCAAAAATGAGTCATAAATAAATAAAAACCTACAAGAAGAAATGTGTTTGACAATTCTCGGAGGACTCAACGTTTCTACACCTGAAAAAAACACAAACTAAAGACACATTCACACACACTGATCACTTTAGCTGATAATTAAGCTGCCTGTGAACATAGAAACGTGAAGATTAAAAGCTCTAAAGGTCCCATGAGAAATGAAAATGGTGTAAAGTATGACTCGTTCTGCACTTTAGCTCTAAAGTAAACAGAAAATGTGACATATATTAGGTCTAATATTTCACAGCGCCTTCATAAAAAAGTCAGCGTCTGGATGACCGATGACCCTTGAACCTATCCATTTTAATCAGAGCTGTGAGTGTGATGGATGTCTGGGTGAATAAATCAAAGGAAGAGAGTGACAGATGGCATCCAGAGGTGTGAGGGGTAAAACAATACCCCTATTATTAAGAGTGGACTGGGTAGCAAGCCGCCAGCAACCATTTTACACATAACCAAAGTCTGAATATAAATCTGTTTGAGTTTAAGAAGTAAAAATGTTGTCATTTGTCTCTGGGAATAAAAAAATTCACTGTAAATGCTTCTGTTGAGGTTGACAGATACCAACTTATACCTAATAATTTTACCCACTGATTGTGATCCAAACCATTCAGATAATCTCTGAATCTCAAAATGAATAAAGAGATGATATTGAACATACAGTACTAGCATGAGGTTTACATCGAGTCTGCATGAGCATGAATTTATTCTTTTATGGCTCAAAAACTTTTAAGAGCTAGAAATGGTTTGAAATAAACAAAGAGTAAAATGCATACATATACAAACTCAATGTACTAAGCTTTAAAGAAATGCTTCACAGCCACCAAGAAGGATCTAAAACTAATTCTTTGTGGATATTTAAAAACTCTTCTATGCTTAATTTAAATTGCTTAAATGCCTGGTATGAATCTTCGATTTGTGAAAGGTTTGAGGTCGGGGATTTGGACTGGGAAGGTTACTGACAGCCTGTTTTATCCTGTTAGAGATTTCTGTATTGATGGAGGACAAACCTGTGTGCTTCAGCAGAACAATTGTGTCAATCTGACCCAAACTTAATGTCTGAGATGAAAAAAACAACAAAAAAACTGGTTATAGTGATCAAGAAACCATCAGGATGAAACATATATTTCTAAAGTCCCAACCTCCAAACGACTGAAATTGTATTTTCAGGAATTAATTTTATTTTGAGCTCGACAATTTCTGAAATGAGCAGTGATCAGATATTCATCCAGAATTTTGCCAGAAGCCCATTAATCTGGTAAGGGACATTTAAACAAACATTAGTATGGGTGTCTTACATTACCCCTTACAGTAGTGTCTTAAAAACACTGGTCAAAATTATACCTACTTTTGGTATAATTTTGTAGGTATAATTTTGACCAGTGTGAACTAAAGAAAATCCACAATAAATTCAATAGTTTAGAAAATGATTAAAGTTGGTGTGTTAGCTTTCTGCCCTGAAAAAGGAAACACTCAAATATCTCTTTAAGAGCGCAAAACAACATCACCTGTGCATGTAAACCTTTCATGGTCGGTTTCAGTCATTTAGGATTTCCTGTCGGCAGATAAAATGTGCCAAACCTGAACCTAAATTTGAACAAGTATTCATTGCAGTTTTCATTACATTTCATTTTGAATCATATCTAGAAGCAGGGCGGCGACATTTCCCAGGGAAACAAACAAACAAATCCCCGGCTACGAAAAAAGTAAGCAAACTTTCGTCAGCACAGGCAGCTGAAGATTACAGTAAAATTACATTTTAAATGCAGCAGGTGGTGGGTGAGTATTCAGCTGTATCTAATTTACTGTGGGTGAAATGAGGAAAGGTTTAAAGTGCCATCTTAAACAAGGTCACTGTCTGAAAGCCTTCCTAAAACAATTATAGCTTCTCACTTTCACCTTTCTGATTAATTTCTGGTTCGCTGCAGCTGTGAAGTTGTGGTACTGTATGACTTTATTTATCAGTTCAATCCTGATAAATTAGTTTTGCATGAGACTTTGAAGGGGAGCAGTCCACAAAAAAGACTAGCAGGGGTTGGAATGTATACTTAGGCTTAAATCTGTGTTTGCGTGGATGCGTGCGGGCGTGTGTGTGTGTGGGGGTGTGTGTGTGTGTGTATTCAGCTTCAGCTATTATTGAAATAGATTAGAGTTTGTCCAGGCTAATGCTTGTTCAGACGGTGCTGATTGCAGTCGGCTGCAGGTAAAACTCAGAAAATGACTAAGTACCTCATTTACATACAGTTCAAAACGAAGTTAACCCTTTAAAATGATGCTAATCAGAAAAAAAAAAACCCATTGGACTGCAAGTGTGAAATCCCTTTTTGAGTTGAGTTTTCTCCTTTGTGTTTTACAAATTCACATTTTCACATCCTACTTGTTAAAACAGAACATAATCTCAACTATTTTCCCCTGGCTTTGCAATAATTGGTGATGTAATGAGAGGGAGTAAAGGCAACTTTTTAATAGCGACTTGTTGGGTCAGATGGAACCGAGTGTTTAATTATAGCTCAGACTGGGTTAGGAGAAAACTGTATTCATGCTTGTTAAAAATGATCGGCTGGCTGGTGGATTACTCATTATTACAAGCTCCTGCTGCGCTGCCACACAGCGTTCTCGTCCTCAGAGCTTCCTTTTATAGATCAGCAAAAGAAACAATAACTTCCAGAAAAACAAACTTAGAAAGCGGCTACCTATTTCAAACTAAAATTAATTTAAATCCCAGCCTGTTATAAGTTGGTCAGCAGTTCACATCAACTCATCATGGGTGTCATATTATTTTCTTATTGATTTATTTTACTACTTTTGTCCAAGGAAAAAAGCTGAAAGTTTGAGTGACTATTATAGATTTTGCTCCAATCCACAGTCAAAACTATACATATTGACTAAAAGCAGGATGTCACTTTACAAATGGCATCACCTTTTTTGTAACGTTTAGCGAGTTTCTGATGTAAAGCTGGGTAGATTTGATCACTCGCCTTGGGAGAACATGGAGGTCAGCACAGTCCAAACACCTAACAGGTTTTCATCTGTGTTTGGATCCGTTGGGATCATTTGGGATCCCACTGGATTTGTTCCCAAATTTTTAGTAAATAGGAAGGCAAAGAATTAGGAGACAGTTCAATTTGTGCGACTGGCAGTGAAACAGACCGTCAGCATGCTGATGCCATCACCAGTTCAGCGCACTGAGGATTAAAAGCGCCATCTTGACCCCTTCAACCATTATTCTTGTTGCCAAAAAGTTAAATCGTTTTGTCTGACCACATCACATTTACTCAGAAGGAATTTAATGTGTCCAGATGTGCAGCTGTACGTTTTGGCTGAGTTTGAAATGCCAGTTTTGGAGCACAGTTTGACATTGTGATGACCTTAAAGTCATTTAATTGTGGTCTTTCTGGTTTATGACAGGTTCAGATTTTGACAATAATTGTCTCTGAACAACCAAACGCACTTTCTGTCACCTGTGATTTCACTGAGTTCAGCTTGGTGTTAAACATACCTTGAACCTGGTCCAGAGGCAGTGTGAGGTTTTTCTCTGCAGGAATATACTTGAGCACGACAGTCAGCTCTCCTTTGTAGTGCATGGTGGAGTCAGTGCTGCTCTCTACCTGCACACACATGCATAAAATATCCTGAAGCATCTGAAGCTGCTTTAAAGGAAGATCATATACGACAAGGTGTACTGCCGCTGGTTCCTACCCTGGGCTGCAGAGAGTACCACTCCTCTATCTGAGAGTCGAACTCCCAGGTGTCAAAGGTCAGCTCCACTTCTCCCAGGAAGCTGTTGTATCCAAAACGGTCGTGGTGCCACACAGACACCTGCAGGGTTCGAGTCTCCAGCTGCGAGTGGCTGATCACGTACTGAAAAAAGGAGAACAACAGCTTTCTGAAATCTATTATTCAGACTCGTCAGGGATGATTTTCCGTGACTGACTCTCAGGTTCTCGTTAAAAACCGGGTTGATGGTGTTGGGTCTGATGCTCGTCTTCCTCTTGCTCTGGCGGGATGTGTCAGGAAGCAGGTAGGTCTTCACATACCTACCAAAACAAAGTCGTTCTTTTTTTTCCTCACATACGTCTCACTGACATGACTGTGCGGAGCAAATTATCATCAATTGTCATCAGAAAACCTCTTACGCGTCTGTGCGCTGCCTCCTGTCGTCTCCCGTTGCCAGGTTGTAACACTTTTTCACCAGAACGTTGAGGGCGCCTGTTTTGTAGCTGTAGCTGATGTTGAGGAGAATCTCGCCGCTCACCCTGGCGTTTCCATAGTCGCCCGTCTCGCTGTACATGCTCATCATGCTGTTGAGGCTGCTCTGTGATGCCAACAAGACAGATAAGACATGAGATCTTTTCCACACCACTACTTAACCAGATGTTAGAAAACAGATAGAAATAAAAATAGCAAACCATGATGGAGCTACGTAAAAAAGCAACGTGAACAGTTAAAAGTGCAGCAGTGTGGTATGTTATTAGAAAGCTTGCGCTCAGCTGCGATGCTGTGTTGTCTGAGTTTTACCCATTTGAAACCAGAGGAGACAAACCTAATTGTGTCTCTTGCACGATGCACACCTACAAACTTCATTTCTCTATGAAGAAAAGAGTCTAAACCACAACGGTAACAGCAGATAATTAACTCTGGAATAAGACTGACTGCTGGTAAACAGGAGGAGATAAAGCCATCTGAACCCAGCTGGAATTAATCCATGCTGTTTTTCACAAAAAGGGAAGTTTGCTTCACGTATTTCCTCCAGCTACCGACTGTGATGAAAACTTTTCTTTTCTATTGTAGGGAGTTAGGGAAACAATAGAGACAAATATTAGCGCAAACATCCATTAAGCCAGGCAGGTGTATGAAGGCAAGCTTTTTATATATTACTGAGCGATGGGTGCAATATTTATGCTACAGTACTGCTGCATCTTTAATGTAGCAGGAAAACGGCAGCATGCAGAAACGTGAAACACGGAGACTCACAGTCTCAGCATCCGAGTCGGGGATGTTTAGGTACCCCCACCTTCTTTCTGTGCCGGGAGTGGAGGACTGGATTCAGAATGAGCCGGGAGGAGAGGAAAGAGAGCCAAAGGAAAGGAGCAGAGGTTGTTGAAGCAATAACACAACACAGCGAGACTGACACCAGAAAACCCCCAACATGCACACACTGTTACCGTGGTGATTATCAGATAAAACCGCAGAGATTAAGAGTGGTTGGAAATCAGCTAAGCTGGACAGCGCAAACAAGCAGCAAGATAAGAAAAGTGGAGAAATGTTTCTGTTCTCACTGAACCACAGAGAAGTCAGAGAGATAGGAAGCACACATCAAAATGTAGTTATTTACTGGATACTTTTCATACATTGTACGCACATACGTGTCAGCGAATTAGAATATTATAGAAACCGTTAATTATTTAAGTAATTCTGGCTATAGCTGTAACGCTTTATGGCTGATAAAACATTAAGAATTCAACATATTTGGATTTTTAATACAGAAACCTCATCCCAATGACAAGTACTGTGTGTACTCAGTACTTGATTGAGACTAGTTTTGCACGAATTACTGTATCATTGCAGTGTGGCATTGAGGGGATCAGCCTCAGGATGTATAAAAGTTACAGAGGCGTGAATCCATATTAAAGATAATGTATGTGAACCGCTTTTAAGTACAGAATCAGTAGATAACAAAAATGGTAACACTTCATCTGAAAGGGTGCGCATAAGACTGACATTACACTGTTATAAATATGGCATAACAACGGTCATGAACCTGAAGGAGTCTTTATAAATGTTTAAGACTGTTGTCATGAAATGTCTTTTGGTAAATAATGACATTTTAATGCAAAGTTTATTCTTTTAATGTAAGTTTTAATGCAACTTTGCATACAAATGTAGTTATTTCCCAAATAATGCTGAGTTGACACTTTTAATGAAACTTTTAATGCATTTTTGCATTTAAAGTTGCATTATTTACCAAACGACACTTCATGGCAACAGTCATAAACGTTCATGAAGACTTAATCAAGTTAATGACAGTGTAATATTAGTCTTATGCACACTCCTTCAAATAAAGTGTTCCCCAAAAAATTTAAAGCATCAGCTTAACATGATATATCTGTTATTTGCCATATTTGTATCAAACATCTGGTGAACCTCTGAACATCTGCACCAATAAACAGGACATTCCTTTTGGACTTCCAGTTCTACATTCTCCACAAATGAGACGGCAGAAGTTTCTCAGTTACACCGCGTGAAAGCATGTTTTCACCGCGCACGTCACTCTGATGACACGAAGCAGGAACTCTCCAGCGTCGCACACTGTGTCCGCGTCATGTTAGTTTGCTTAAATGCAGCAGGTTTGTGAGCGTGGGAGGTTTTCTTGACATGGCTCATCCCGTGTTGGCGCAGTCAACACAGAGAAAGCACAAATGTCTTACTCTGAGGGCGTGTGTGCACAAGGGCCAGGGGCCGTGTCTGAGTGGTAGGGGAGCATGTAGGACTTTCCAGAGGTCGTGTGTCTTTGTTTCTGCTTGCTTTTACTCGGTGTTACCGTTGACGCGGCGCTGCTGAGGCGTCCGCCCCGACTCAGGCTGTGTGCCGACATCAGGGCATCGATGTCCTCCTCTGCGTCCTCGTCGGGAAACTCCTGCAAGAGATGGCGTTCAGATGAGCGTGACATCTGGAAGGTCTGATCCAAACGTCGCCAAACGTCGCTGAGTGGGCGGACGGAGAGGGGCCCGGCCTCCGTAAATTCAATCAGTCGAATCCGGACGGACGCGGCGTGGTAATCTGGTTTTCGCGTGTTTAAAGCCACGACGTCAGTGCTTTTACAGTAAACCCCGAGAGCCTGACTGGAAGAGTGGGCGGAGGAAGACAGAATCAGCGAGTGTTTCTCTGAACTGCTTCAAATGCAAATCCGTGAAGACAAAACAAAGCGGCGCCACATGCTGGCCGCCTCATCCTCCCTTCACCATTTGCAAACTACATGCGTTTAGGTGCTCTTTGAAGTGAGCTCTGATGTGAAATTAGCATTCGAGCCCACAGCTGACGGATCTCGGCGAGTTCATCAGCCCGCATTATCCCAAGTTTGATGCGGTTACACAACAAAGTGTGTCGCAGGTGAGGATTTGAGAGAGGTTAGGACTGAATATCCACCATTTGTTAACGTCAGAGTCAGATGAATCAGAGTGAATTTGTGGGGGGAAAGTGTGATCACTGAGCGGAAACGACGAGCCAAAGCGACCGCGCTCACCGCTTCGTTGAGCCCGGGGACTGAGCGGCTTCTGAGGCTGAGGGCGTCGTCGCTGTGGTCGGATCCCGGAGCTGACAGGTCCATCTCTGAGCGGCTGTGATCTAGAGAGTGAATGAAGAGGCAATATTCCAAGTTTGGTAGGTCAAAAGATGGGAAAAATTCGAGCAAAAAATTATAAAAGCATTTCAAATGTAAAGGTCTTTAAATATCTAACATTTAATATGATAATGTGGGACTTTTTCTTATTGACTCTCATAGTCTTGGCAGCAGCATATTTCCTCTGGTTTGGAGCAATCTAACGCGCTAAGCTCCTTTTTAAGGCGTTTTTGATTTGAAAACAAACTCTAAAAAGCTTTTTAGAGTTTGACAGAATGTGTTCCCAAATGTATTTAAAAAAACGAAAAAATATGACTTATCGGGGTAAATACTTATGTAAACACTTTTTAAAATAAATATTTTCATTTAATTGTTATTATTTTTGCAGAAATCAGTTTCACATTGACATGCAAGGGGTTTTTTTGTGGGTTTTTTTTTTTTTGTTGCAATTTTTTGTCCAAATTTTATTGCTCATTGGTTTGTAAAAGCAATAATTTCTTGCCTGAAAGTCTTCCCCTTCAGTTGTTTCTTCACTTTTTGGGCGATAAAACACACGGTCAGCACCTTTGAGGAGGTTGTTGATTATTACCTCAAACCTTAAAGCATGAAGCTGATGATTAAATCCCAACAAACTGTAAAATGCCCCACTAAATCAGACACTTAATGTGAGTAACAGGCTTAGTTACATTTGATTTTATGGTCTTTGGCTTCAGGGAGGCTTAAACAATAGATTAAATAGACTAGATGTTAATTATTGAGCTCCAGAGCCACATGGGATATTTCCTGATCTTTGCAGGGAGCTGCTGCTGTTTTCCTGCCTTGTAGTTTTTTGTTTTTGTTTTGTTTTGTTTTTTGCTAAGCTAATTGCCCTAAGGCTCTCACTCAATACTTTAAACAAAAAACTAAATTAAAAATGATTTCCTCTCAGTCTACTTGTTTTTTTCTCTTGAAACTACTGAATTATTCCTCTGTGCGTGTCAGAAAAGGGAAACTAGAACTTAAAATTATAAGAGATCAAAACTTTGACCCAAGCTGCTTCCTGCTGAAACAAAGCAGAGGATCAGACACATCCTGCAGAGGGACCAAAATCATTACTAATCACATAGTCCACTAATTAAATCAAACAAAGGAGCTGTGATCTGAATATAGTACAGGAGAGAACACCCTCCACCATGACGGTTCTTCATATACCGCCTGACATCTGTGGTCACGACTGGAGATCTTCGTTAAAAACTGACTGCACTAATCAAAGCCATCCTAAAACCTTCACACGCTCCAGTAAGAAGCTGAGATAAAGGCTCTGACAATGAATGAGACAAAGAAGAAGAGATTATACTTAAAAGAACAGAAGAGCAGCAGCTAGAAATGAAGGAGCCGAAGTTAATGGTGTAATTTGCGGAGACGTGACTTGTGCTCTCAGCAGAGGGACTAATTTTATCCTTCCTAAGACTCTGAACGTCGTCTCTCTCTGTGGTGGACTCAGACAGTCGAGCATCACCTCTGAAGTGATCTGCTGCATCTAGCACTTCATGAAGCTGTGAGCCTCTTATCAAAAAGTTTTGAGCATGTGCTTGTGGGAGCTGTGAGACGCCAGCAGGAGTCATGCTGCGTGGATGTGGGGGAGAGGACAAACAGGTCCACGTTGCTACCTGACGACACAGATGCGCAGGAAACAGAGATGGTCGGCGTGCCCGAGTTAGCGAGGTGAAGTCCCGTCCCTTCCTTCTCAGGCAGACCCTCGCCGGAGCGCAGGCTGGAGATGCTCTCTGCTCCGTCGGGCTGCGTTCAAAGACAAACACACAAGCTGCTGGAATAAACGCCAACCCGAACACTTCATTTGGCGCAGTTCGGGTGCGACTGTCGCTGACCCTGACCCTCCGGTTGTTGCTGGGGTTGGGTGATTTATCTGGAGTTTGGGAACGGAGATTGTTGGGGACCGTGGGCAAACCCGAGGACTCCAACGCCACCGCAACGCTCCTAAAACCAAGACACAGACCAGCTAGACATCAGTGATTATGACAGGCTCTGGACATCCACGAGTGCAATTCAATGTTGGCCTTTAAGAGTTTATTTGGTGGAGATATTAGATGCACCGATTTTAAACTTGGACTTTCCTTAAGCTATTTATGCTTAAATATATGAGTACGCTCCATTAACAACTAAATATATCCTCTTGAGCTGGTTGCAAATATAGTAAGCAACAAGCTTCAGTTTTAATTATGTCTGAATATTTAAACACTTCTCAGAATTGAAGTTTATTTACAAAGGCTGAATTTCAGGCACTAACCTGACATTTAACCTGATTTTGTTGTTTTTCCTTCTTTCGCATCATAATGGTGACTCCCCACACTAACATCTAAAGGATGAATTTGAATTCAGTACATGTGAAATATAAAAGCCTACAAAACGCTGCGTCCAAAACATTGCAACATTGGACCACATTGAAATGCAAATAATGAGTAAATAAATCAGACTAACAGGAAGCTCGTGGAATGACTTCAACCTAAACCCTACTGAAAATTTATGGAGTAATGTTTTCTGTGAAGTTTATTCTATAAACAATGGCATTAAAAAAATACTTAAAACTTAAAAAATATTCCAGAGTTAATCCAAATATCAGCTGTTGTAAGTGCAAGCAGAAAATGTCTTTCATTTACACACAAGAAGGAAGTAAAATAATCCTGAAGTGTAAATAATTTATAGGCTTTTAAACTATTATTTATGTCCAGCAACCTTTTTAAAGACATGTGCTGCTACTGGGATGTTTAAATTAATCTTAGCAGATAATTTAACCTCATTAGTCGGGTATTTCTGTGACAGGCTGGCGACCTGTGCAGGGTGAACCCCGCCTCTCGCCCGGAACGCAGCTGGAGATTGGCACCAGCAACTCCCGACCCCATTAGGGAGAAGGGTGAACAGAAAATGGATGGATGGATGGATGGATGGATGGATGGATGGATGGATGGATGGATAGTTGGGTATTTCATTCCACCTCGTAATAAACTCATAAAAACCAGCAAACAAAAGGTTCAAGAAAATCATTTTTAGATCCAAAATCAATAAGATTGTTGCATGTTTACGATGGGTGTATGTAAACTTCTGACCTTCACTGCTACCAATGTAGCTCCACAAACATAAACAAAAACATTTCTATTCAATTCTAACATTATGAGTTAATATTTTTTGTATAAGAGATTGTGAATTTAAATTTGATGTTTGCCTCTCAGAAACACATTTTCCTTTCTTTTTGTTTTTAAATAATCTTCTCGTCGGATTACTAATTGTTTGTACTTTGTCAGGACTGACGCAGAGCGGTGGCCTCGGCCAGATCAGGGCAGTGAAACGGACCGATGAGAGAACGGTTAGCCTCTCAGGAAGGATTTCAGCCTTTTTAAATCCTGTTTTTATAAGAAACATTTAAATATTCAAGAGCACACTGCATCCATTAAGCAGAGAGCTTAATGCCAGTTATTCTTTGAAGATGCTTCATTTTTTTTTAAATACGATCAGGTTGATGTGTTTGTGAAGAGAGAGGCAACGACGACTTAAAGAAACCCTTTTTTTAAAAATATAAAATTCCCATGAAACCACTTTTTTTAATCAATCTCTCTTAAATAACATCATCTAAGCCTCTGATGTTATCACCTAGAAAGATACACTTAATGCTGACAGAGCTTCAAAAACATAGATTTGTTTGTTTTTGTTCCTCTGAATGATCTTTTCTTTATGTGTCACCTGTTTGAATGCTGACTCTGAGCAGAACGAACGCTTTGAGTGTCTCCATCTGAAGACGACTTCATGCTGACGCTGTCGGCTCCGTTCCCTGGTTTCAGGGTGGCGCGGCTGCCTTTCTTACCAATTTTCATCCGTCTACACACACACCCACACACACACACACACACACAGAGAGACATAGAGGTTAACTGCTGTGCGGATGAAGCAGATCTAACTAGTGTCCATTACTTCACAGTCATTACAGAACTCCACTTTATTACACTGATTTCTTGGCTTCCCCAGAGGAAACATATTGTAAATAAAGTTTCATTTCCATCAAATTGCAATTATTGTTCCATCTACTTACAGACATGAGGTGGTTTTATCAGCATTTAGAAGGACATGGCAAGATTTTTAAAGACATGGCAGATATAGAGCTAGCAGATTCATCAGCTACAAATAACAACCATAACATTTAAGTATCTCATCAGAAGATTTTGAAGCTTCACCTGCTAGTTGGACATAAATTAAAGTAAAATCTTGAGATTTGTTTGGATTTATTTCCATATTTTTTATTTGCTTATCTTGCCGACTGGTTTCTTCCTATTAGCGTCGTTTTCGTCTTTGAAACTTAAAGGGGTGATTTTCAAGTTTGCTTCTCGCCTACTTGTCCCCCCTCTGTTGTTGCTAGTTTTTAGATGTATGTTGTGCCTCCATTTGCTTTTCATCTGGTTGCATCCAGAGAGCTGTTTCCATCTAAAGACGCTTGTGATCCGACTCTGAGCTCAGAGAGAAGATTTCTTTTTAGTTATTATTAAACTGGGGGACTGGAAATAGTGCCACAGCAGCCAATGGCAAACTCTTTTATATTTTCTTGCCTCCCACAACGCTGTCCCTAATCAAACAGTCCAACAGAGATCATATTTTATACTAAAGGAAGCTAAAAACAAAGATTTTTCTTGCATTATTATTGTTCATACCTGTTCTCTTCACAGCGCCTGTTTTGTTGTCCTGCCAAGTTGCTAGAGGATTAAACATTTACTGAATCTGTTATGCTGCATAACATGATATGTAATGTTATGATATGTTGCCACGCTGTTCTACATGATGCCATACTATGACATTCCATGTAATGTCGTTTAATACAGTGATGTTCTATGCTGTGTGATGCAATGTGATATTATTTCATGGTTTTTGGTGGTAAACAACGTTATTTTATGCTCCAGATTTAAATCCCAGCCTGGGGAGTTTTCATATTCATGCATGCACAAAATGTGCATATTCTGGGTTAATTGATGTGCTCTATTTTTTCTTCAGGTGTGATTGTTTGCGTTTGATCTGTTCAATGTGACCAGTGGCTACTGGGCTCTTTTACCCTGTCATCCTAGAGACAGAGGATGGATGAGGATGGATGGATGTCATGCAATGTATATTTAACTTATATCAAATGCAATTTGTCTTCTAAACTTTGTGTCACACCCTATGATCACCGTTTCAGCCAGTTATCACCCAATAAATATGACAGTTAATGCTCAAATCAAAATAACGCTAAACAATCTCCTCCTGGCAGATATTAAACCACCCTTCATTACATTGCACTAATAGTGGAATATAAAAAAATACATTAAAGTTGTCAGCTCTTATACCTCTCAAAGCAGGTATAAAACATTTCACTGACAGGTTTCCCATGGCAGAAGGTTTCAATTTAGGGGAGAAAAAGTTGAATATGAAAGTGCAAATGTGCAAAACGATCAGCGCCTTTTTTTTTTTATTGTGATGTGTTTTACTTTTATTATATCGTGTTCTACTTTACAAAATTCAAACTTGGGCTTGTTTCATGTGAAATTCTTCGACTTCTGGAAACGTTTACGTTAGAAAACAAATGAAAACAGCTGCTCCAGGCAACAAGCAGAATCATCATAACAAGACAAAAACAAACATGTCGAAATACTTCTAAACTGAAAAAATAAATGCAAAAAAAAAAAAAAAAAAAAAAAAAAATATTTTTGCTTTTGAGAATAGCTAAAGCTCAGTGCAAAGTTCTTTGCCATCAAATCCGTCTAAACATTTATGATGAAGCAGATCTGTTTCGTGCTGGTATCGTTTTGCGCCACGCCTTCAGAGACCACCAGACTGCAGCCAAGATGAGAAGTGATCACAGCTGGCAGAATCCAATTAATGTTTCTTTGCTTGAGAAAATGTATTTTAAAATACATTCCAGGCCTCTGACAAATCAAATAAATGTCCATTTGGTCATTTCAAAGAATCTTAGATTAAAGAGTGCACTCAGCTCAAAGCCCATTTGATTAGATTTGAGGTTATATTATCCTGTCTGCATGTTTCAGAAGCTGTGTGGCAAAAGGAAAAAAAAACCCCAAAAAAACACAAAACAGAAATAGTCAGAGGCTTTGCATTTATTGGTCCATCTGTAGCTGATTGTGACATATATTGACTGTCATTGGTCAGATAGGCTAATACTGCACACCGTCACAACACTTATTTCCTGCTAGAGTTACATTGATTTTCTTCTCCATGTTTTTATGTCAATGATGGGAGACTGCAGGAAGTCTTCTCAGACACATCTAAAAGATTTTCAATGCGGTGAAGGCCTGGACTCCATCATGGTTGTTTTTTATGTGAAAATGCATCGTGAGCCCTTCGGATACAATCATAAAGATCTTCAGGAACCCGTGTATTGGACTCTTACTTGATCTGAATCATCTAGATAAATTCATTCATGTAGAATAAATGTAAAGTTTTCATTTTTCCAATATCTTATTTGTGGTAGACATATGTCAGTGATGTGAGCTTAAAGAATCTGAAAAAAGAAGCTAATGGGAGAATGAAGCTAGTTAATTATCAAAGATTATATTAAAGTGCCTGACCATTTTAAGTTGAGCTGCTGCCTCCTGTTTTCTATTCTGGATGTGAATTTCACTGCATAAGACATTTGCAGCCGGGCTGATATTCTTGCAGCTATACTCCTTTTCACGAGACACTTGCAAACAGCATCCTGCACCATGTTCCAAATTATTATGCAAATTGGATTTAAGTGTCATAAAGATTACATTTTTTATTGTGCCATTAAATTTATAGATGGTATTTTGTGTCAGAGGTCTTTGAATCACTATAATTAATTTCAGAGAGCTGGTTGATTAGTTTGTCTGATGATCTCAATTAAAGGAAAACTACTTAAGAAGGATGTTCCACATTTTTAAGCATGCCACAGGTTTCAAGCAATATGGAAAAGAGAAAGGATCTCTCTGCTGACAAAAATCATTAGATAGTGTAGTGCCGTATGACAAGGTATGAAAACATTAGATATTTGACAAAAACTGAAGCGTTATCGTACTGTGAAGAGATTTGTTGCTGATTCAGAACAAACCGGGTTTGTACAGATAAAGGCATAATGAGGAAGGCTTGTGTTAGACAAATTCATCGGATTAAGAAAGCAGCTGTTAAAATGCCCTTAGAAAGCAGCAAACGGTTATTGCTTAAAATGATTTACAAGTGCATTTTTGTTGCAATTTTTACGGAAGAGGATTCGGGCCACTGGAAAAAAAAATTAAACAGTTCTGACTTTTTTGTCAGAATTGTGAGATTGAAGTCAGAACTGTTTTATTTTTTATTTTTGTTTTATTTTCACTTTCATTGCTGTCTTTCTTTTTTAAATTAAAAATTAACTTTCAGACCAGTTGTTTGAATTTATTGTAGACTTTAATACATTATGTAAAGCAGCATGTTTCCCCCAGTGTGTCAAAACGTTCCTCACTGCAGCAACATCGCCATTTAGCAGATGGCAAACAACTAGGCGGCAGCAGCAAGATTCCTTGTAGAGAAGTTTGGTATTATTCAATGTTATCTACTGTTTGAAATAGAAAAAGACAAACATCTGTCTAGTAAAAAAATGACAGGATGTAAATATAGTCAACATTGCTTGAACTACTAGGCAAGTTTTAAGCTTAAATCTTTTTTCATAAATTGAGGAATTTGCTCTGACTTGTTGTTTTTTTCTTGACTCTTCAAGTTTAATCCCTACCTGAGTCCTTGATCTAAAATCTGTCTGACCGGCGTAAAATACTGACTGCTCATCACTCCATCCAGCCTCACTACACACAACTATTTCTGCTGTTTTCTCACCCTTTCTTTCTGGCACCATCCATGATGTTGCGCACTGCACTTCTGTTGGATTTCGGAGTGTCTGGTTTCTCCAAATCAGAGGACGCTGAGAGGTTTTCTGTTGACTTTTTTTCTGCACCTTTTGACCAAAAACTCGATCAGTTAATAAAATCTGCAATCGTACAGCACACAGCAGTCTTAAAGGCTATAGTTATGGTTTCATGGTGTTATCGTTCAGGCATTAGCAACCAGACTTACTTGCTGGGGCGCTCAGGATAGTCTGCTTGATGACGTCGCTGCTCAGCGCTTTCTGCTCAAAGCGCCTGGACCGTTCCTCCAGGAACCACTCTCCAGTCACCACCTTCAGCTCCCTGTTGTAAAAACACACAATCCAAGACGCAAAGACCAGCGGGTGAGAGACAAGCAAAGGGTTTTCTCCTTCCAGATGGGCTCAGTGTCATGACTCACATCAGGCACTGCCAAATGATTGGGTTTTAAGTACATGACTCCGAGAGCGAGAAAAAAAAAAGTAAAATGCAGAATTTGGACAGAGTGTGCTTTGAAAACTAGAGCATAGCATCATTAAATCTAAAAAGGAAAAGCTAGAGAAAAGGATTGCTAAAAAAAAAGGTATTTATAATCTTTAATCTTTATTTTTATGTTAATTTCATGCCATGTTTTGTTAACATGCTGATACAACAAACATTAGTTCAATTATTTAAATGATGTACAACTAAAGAAGTCTTGATCCTGTTTCTGCTAAAATAAATAATCTGGCTAACATCACTGTGCAAAATGCATTATATTCTATTGTTTTTTGAAATCTAAAAACCATTTGATTTGCCTGGATTGAGCTGGTATTAAAAATGACTGCACCAACAATAAAGTTTGGTCTCAGAAGCTCATGGTTGGTGGTTGTCACTGTAACGTATCACATTGTCCACATGAGGAGCATTAAGAGAAAGCTGCTGTCAGGGCAGATATAAGAAAAATCTATCATCAAGAACAGAGTTCACTGAAGCACCAATACATCTCTCCAAGTTTGACACAACCGGAGTAAGATGAACGAGACTGTGGTGAAACAACAGCTGACCCACACTTTCAGAAATAAAAAGTGCAAGAAAATGAAGCAGAAAGCTTTAAAAGTACAACAGACCAGAAAGGTGTAAATAAAAAAACATTTAGTTATGCTCACTCTGGATTTTTTTGAAGGATATTCTTCGTTTTGGCTTCATCTTTGTCTACTTCAGATGAATCCTTTTAGAATCTGGAAAACACCAGACCTTATATTTACAGCCTCTTTTTCTTTAAGAGACTGTAACTTCAAAAAAACCTAAATAAACACCTAAACCTTTTTGTCTTTTTGAGCCTTTGATAAAAAATAAAACATTCTATCATAATTGAAGTTGAGTCCTGCATCCAGAGTTTTTAGTCAGTAGGAACAGAAAAATATCATTGCACTAATTAGCCTAAATTAACTGTTTACATTTTATTTCAGGCTCCATTTGGCATCCTGGGAAGTGTGGAGATTTATCCCCACCCTCATAAGTAGGACATATATGCTCTGCTGATTTCACTAATGATACATATGCTTTCTAGCATATTGGAAAAAAATAAATAATCAATCAATCAATCAATCAAATTTTATTTGTATAGCACATTTCAAGGATAAATAAATACAGTCTGACAAACTGCAGCATCCAGAAGGAGCAGTCTAACATGAACGTGAATTGGTGCATTTGCAGCTCAAGGGTGCATAATGTCTATGAATTCACATGCAAAGAACTGGAACACAGAGAAAAGCAACAGAGGACATAAATGGACGCATAATGAATTAACAGATAATCAAACAATCATTTAAAACAGAGAGTGGAGGCCAGCAGTCACAGAAGATGCGTCAGTGATGCATTAGATGACATTACCAGCACTTAATGAAGATAAATGGGGGGTTGCTGCATTTTGGCAATCCTTCAGGCTGAACTGCTATGATGTGGTGACAGTGCAACACGTGAGGAATACAGATTTAACAACACGGGAACCAACAAGGCCCTTAGATATGTGGTGTAACCCGCAACATGCTGCGAGGAGTGAAGACATGTTTTAATAGGCATGACGCAAACTGAAAAACCTTTGGGGTGGAAAATAAATCTCTAGAAATATTGTTCATATTTGTAATAGTTTTGTTCAACTTTTATTTAAAAAAAAAAACATTCAAATTTGTTATATTTTCTTAAGTTGCATGTCTAACTTTGGGTTAAAAAGTTATTTTGAAAATGTAGCTTTTTTTTTGCAGGAATGTCTTTCAGGACACAATGATGCTGGGATGCATTGCTGATCCAGATCTGCTTCCTTGGATTAATCCCCTCAGAAATGATCAAACTGCAACACTCAACATTTAAATGTTTCTCTATCACACAGCCGAGGGCTATTGGAGGCAAAAAACCTATGACTTTTTATATGTTACACATCTTGTGCCAGCATGTCAACAACACGTCAGACATGTGAAAAGTCCCATGTTCTTGGCCTTCCATACCTGGTGAAGCTCTCTGGAAGTGCTTACTCAACATTAGATCTGCAGAAACTTGTAAATATAGGTTTGTTTTATTGAATATGAAAAAGATGCCTCTAATATATAATGCATTAACCACTAACATACGGTACATAAATAAAATTAAATACATCATCAGGAAAGATCTAAAGGTCTAATTTGGCATTGTACAAATGAACTTATGAACTGTTCATAAAGATACAACACGTTTCATTTATTCTCACTTGGAAACCTACATTTTTGTCCAGCTAAATAGTATTTTAAGGTATTTATGCATTTGGCATAACAAGTATATAACAACTAATGAGTTTCATAAAAGTTTAGAAGCTGTCAACATCTGATTAATGGTTGTTTTTTGGTTTGTAAGGATTTTTTTTTTTTTCAGAATTAAACACAGCACCAAATCCCCCGAGGCCCTGATTAACAAATTGATGCAGATGTAGGATCATTAATCAAAACCACACATGTAGAGTCCATCCCTCCTCTCAGTTTCTGTTCTGCCTCTCTACGGCCGACACACTTACGAAATCTTGGCACAGACGTTGCATCTCCACTTGCGTGAGCCGGCGATCGTTCCACGACAGTCGCTGCAAACCCGCAGCCGGCATTCATCGCAGAGTTCGCCACGGTCAAAGATCAGCCCTAACGTTTTGAGGCAGCGAGCGCACTGCCGCTCCTCAGAGTCCTGAGGCCGGCGGGAACCTTTTCGCTTGATATCCAGCAGGTCATTTTTTAACTTTCTGCAAAGCAGACAGAGAAGAGAAGGAGATAATCAGACGGAAAATAGAAGTAAAGAGACTTTTCGCGTTAAAATCCTTACCGTATCCTTTTCTCCTCACGTTTCCTCAGCTTCTCGTCTTTCTGCAGCACCTTCAGGATCATTTCCCTTTCATGCTCCAGCAGAAAGGACAAATTTAAATCCTCAACAGCTTTCTCCATTTGTTCCATAACCCAAATCAGCCCAGTGACTTTGTTTTGAAGATGGAGTCAGTGGGTACTACATTTTACTCTTGGACTCTATGATGCCCTGCAAACAATTGCATGGCTCCTCTGCTGTCGGCATTGTCCAATTTCCGATTCACAAAAGTCCGGGTGCTGCAGTGTTTGCTTTTGAAGTCCAGAAGGAAACCTGTAAGACATGAATGAAATCCTGAAAAGATCAGAGAAACAAAGACATACATCATTAACAAGTATCTATGGATTGGAGTTAAAAAAATAAAAAAAAATCTCTTTTAACAATTATTAATAAATCTGTCTTTTGTCCAGTTCTAAAAACAAGAGTAAAAGAGGAACTGATAGTAATTGGTAGATATCTGACAGCTCCACAGCGCCTCAACAACCAACCAATTAGACCTGGAGTACAGCAGCCATGTTTCTCTGCTTCCATTAGCGAAACCTCCACAGCATTTTCCTCTAAAAGCCATGACCAGACTTTTACTTGTTATCTGTACACCTGCATGCCAGTTGATACAGCGGCAGGGCTGGAGATGTGTCTAAGTGAACCACCACCAAGTACTCTGGTGTAAATTTACGTTCAAGTGTAACTGAGGCAACAGAGAGGCCTCCAGTCTTGTTTTTCAATTCAACAAAAGTATTCTCCCATACTTCCAAATCATTGATGTTACGGTAATTTCCATGGCTGCAGGCGCATAAACTCCAGCAGCGTGGGTTGCAGTCAGCGTCTAAAAAAATTTGTAAAAAAAAATGCTGCGTACAACAAAAAGTGATTTGGAAATCAGGGCTTGGTAGCTTGCCTGACTTCACTGTGTCAAGCACAAAGTTTTCTGCGTAGGGGGTTATGATGGGGCCAATTAAAATTTCAGTGAAAGAAAGTTTTACTACTACCAAGACATTTTGGATAATTTCATGCTTCTAACTTTGTAGGATAAGTTTAGATACGGCCTCTTCCAGTTCCAACATGGGTGCGCACCAGTGCACAAAGCAATGTCCATGAAGACATGGATGACTATTGTTCGACTCAATAGGACAGCCCTACTGTGATCACCATGTCCGTTCGCCAGATGAACGCACGTCAGCGCAACAGACAGGCAGCTCTGCATGCTATAGTTCAGCATTTGGAGTTAACTCTGTTTTGATTTTGCCTCGGTGTGTTTTATGTCGCTGAGTTGGCAGACCTGAAAGATTTTAAGTTCCAGAAAAGGCGGCGAAGGTGCGTTTCATTTCTTTTCGATGACTTCTTTCTCACAATTTGCTTTAAAAGCTGTTGAGGATTTAAATTTGTCCTTCAGATTCAGGATCATCACTTTATTGGAAACTGCAGGTAATACATTACTTATTAATTAAAAGCTGGATCAAAGCCATTGATTAATGCTTCCCATCACATTTTTCATGGAAGACCCACTCCTCTAAACACTGTAAAAACTGCATGTCATCTCTCCGTCCTCCGAAACATTTATCCAGATGATGGAAACAACTTCCAACACATTTTTTCAGCATCAAAAAGCAAAAAAAATAGTCACCTTGACATTGCATATTTTATACAGGGATTAAAGAGTTGGTTGCATAGCATATTTGTTTCAATGCAATAACATTTGGGAAGCAGTATAACTGAACAATTAACCCTCTGATGGATGTGTTCACAATCATGATTACAGATGGTCGGTCCACTGAGAATGATGAAAAGCAGTAAAAATGTCCCTCCTTCATGTAGAGCGGGAATGATGAGTGGCTTTGATCACTGCTGATAAAAGAGGAACTGATAGTAATTGGTAGATATCTGACAGCTCCACAGTTCCCCAATAATAGTGATCATGAGTGATTCTCATCTCTGATAAATAATGTGTCTTAAATCAGACAACAAATCAAGAATATTGTTTCTGGAGCAGCAGTTCCTGATTAAATAAGCAGATGGGAAAAAAATTGCAGAGAAAAATAAATAAATAAGTCACCTTCTCCAACCACCAATAGCTCTTGAAACCAACAGAGTAACGTGAGCAGCAGAGCATTTATGAGGAAAAAACAGAAAATCCTTGCCTGAGCCTGGGTAATTGAAGCTGAGGAATAAAAATTCAAAGGAGAACAAGTATCAGCATAAGCTCACACCAGCCTCCTCCACTCCTCATTCATCCTCTTTCTTCTCTTGCCTCTTCCCTTCACTTTACATGAATTAGCACTAATGAACCTGCATCATCAAAACTTCATTTGCAGCCAAAGGCACATCATGAAATCAGTGATTATGAACATTTTAAGCGGCTCTGCGCCCAATGAAGACATCTTCCTTTTGAAGCTGGCGGTGCTCGGCGAATAAAGAAAACAAGAGGGGTTTGAGAATCCTGCAGATCTGAATTTCATTACAGCTCTAAATACAGACTATTGATAGACTGCACTCAGCCATAGCAGCACTTGAACTACTACATATAGCAAGTCATAGATGGATTATTTTAGCAAGCAAACATGATTATATCCAGGAGGAATAAGGGAATAATCAGACATTTTATTAAAAAGCCTCAAGTTGAAAATGTTTGGACAAATGAAAAGAGAAAGTCTGAGCTTTCAGATACTTTTTACCAACCCCCTCGGTCTTTAATTATCTTGTTAGCTGTTTCCAGCCTAGAAAAGGTCAGGTAAATTAAAAGTTATTTTTCAGACTCTTTAAACCTTTTACCAGCAATCAGCAGCTGTGCACTCATCCAAAGAGAAACCAGAAGGAGTCTATGAGTGAGTGCAGAGCAACGTGTTTATGCTATGATAGCAGGAGCGGTGAGAAAGAAAAACTTTCAGAGAAACTCCTCTTATTCTAACAGAAGAGCAATTTAAGCCATTTTTATTATTTCAAAACTTGTTGAGGGGAACAAAGAGACATGTCAGCTGTTGATTTGGGCTTCAAGAGAGAAAGACTTAACATTGGTGACGAGGGGCTGAGCAAAGTTGCTCTGTTTCCTCCTGCTGGGTTTCAAACCTCTATCTATATGGTCCATGCAGAAACGTTGGCAGGTTGTTGGAAAATCTCAAAGTTAAGGCAGAGGTCAGCATTCGCTAGTGAGTGCACACACAGAATGCGATGTTGGTGTTTCTAACCACATTAATCACTAGAATAAAACACAAAAGGAAGCTCTCTCATGATGTTGCTTCTTCTATGCTAAGTAGGTATTACCAGATCATAACAGGATGTCAGAAAACATTTAAACTTCTGTTTATATCATGCAATCTTCTTGTTCTTAAAGAGGAACCGGAATTGGTAATACCTGTTTTCAGAAAATAAAAGAATAAAATCATATTGCTGCTTATATTACACTTTAA
Source organism: Poeciliopsis paucimaculata (assembly GCA_903067055.1). Classification (NCBI taxonomy): domain Eukaryota; kingdom Metazoa; phylum Chordata; class Actinopteri; order Cyprinodontiformes; family Poeciliidae; genus Poeciliopsis; species Poeciliopsis paucimaculata. The sequence goes on from CAEGAD010058866.1 coordinate 48,560, forward strand.
AGAGCAGAATGACAAAATGTATCATATTCTACAGAAATAAATGGGGTTTATATCTGGTTATTTGCGACGGATAAATGCCGTCAATGGTGCATCTTTTGTATTTTATAAAGTTGATCTTGTAACATAAACATTAAACCTAGATAAAAAGCTAACGGTTACTTAAATAGCTCTCTAAAAAGGTTTGAAAGTATTATGGATATTTTAATCACAGCTATAATAATATATTATTTCAACAGCAATATTGATTGCAGCCTTTTTATTTTAAATAAGAAGTTTTCTAACATATTAAACCATTTCCAGGTCCTACATTGTAGTATTATAATTACTAGATTGTCTGTAGATGTAGAAATGTATTTCTGTGAGTTTTAAAGCTTTGTTTGTTTGTTTATATCTCGGTAGATAATCCAAAGCACTACAGCTAATAAAGTTTGTTATGAATATTTAAAGCAGGAAGCAAAAACAAATACCTGGTGAAAGAAAATACGTCACCTCAGCCTGCTGAACCGCACAATTCTCCTGGTTGTCTGGGCATACATGACAAACGCTCTGTAAACACTGCCAATAAAGCGAAACTAATATTTATCTGAGCTTCTCTCATATTACAGAGGAGCTATGTTAGTCTGTGTGTGTGTGTGCGTGTGCGTGTGTGTGTAGAGGTGTTGTCCCAATGGTGCCCTCCCTAAGAACACATGACACACATTCCCGGTGCTGCTTGCTCTGCCTTGAGTAAACACGAGTGTGTTGCAAAACCTCCCAGACGAGGAAACACACTTTCTCCTTAGCTCTGCACCAATCGACGGGGACTCAGCTTTTTGAACATCCTGGTTCTCACCTGTTCCACTAATCATAATCTAAGCTATTTTGGGCATGTGTTGGTTAAATTGCTGCTGATCTGTGTTGTAAGCATCACTTGTTGGTGTTTTGTAACTTTTGCCTGCTGTCAGTGTGGCGTTTCCTGCAGGTGGCCGAGCTCACAGGCCGCACAATCAATCTGCCAGGCAAGGACCGCAGGTGAGCTGCAGACAGCTGGTCTTTGCTCGGCAGTAAAGCAAAGCAGGAACGAGTGAAAAATGAGCAATCGGTGCACCAAAAAACAGTCAGCAAAGGCTGAAGAAAAAAAAACGTAACCTTGCAGTTGAAGCTCAAGGTGACGCTCTCTGAACATTTTGTCAACATCATATCCAAACTCTGTTCAGCCACCCTGAACCACGACAATGGGTTTGTTTCTCCACCTCTAACAAAACTGTCAATGTTCGTGATTCACCCACCAGAGCATTTTGGCTCTGAACTGAAGAAGCTCTCATGTTCTCTGAGGGATAAGCCTGTTGATTTTTAATACATTTTTTATTGTTTCCAAATCCTCCCCAAAGACCAAAAACAACAGCAAACTGATCCTCCCAACATGTGTTGCCTTTGTAGCCAAACTCGGCTTTCCTGTAGCTCAGCTCTCCACCTCAGAGCGCCATGACTGTTTTATTCACGATGATGAATTTCAGCAATGGAGTGAAAAAAACAAGAGAGCCCAGAAATGTTCTGATTAATCTGTTTGAGAAATATTTTAAAGCTAAGTAGAGCACAGATCATTAAATTTGAAAATTATAGTTGTTTTCTTTTTTTTTGTGCAATGTGTGTTTTCCCCCCAGGCGACGTTGTTTTGCTCGTCCCTGCTGCTGTGATAAAAAACAACAAACATCTGTTCTCTCAAGGTGTTTGTCATTTTATCCTTGTTTTTTCAGCAAACGTGTGCGACTCTCGGGGATAAAGTTTGCCACAAGCTGGAAGTTTTGTGTCAACATTGCACAGCACATTATGGAAGCAAGTAAGCACAAAATGTAAACATGACACTATTTTACTCGACATATTCTGATGCATCAAGGCGAGCTGAAAATGCTGAGTTTGGCTTATAAAAAAAGTTATTTTAAATAATCTAGAAAATACTCTATACTCTCCTATTATTATTTATTTGCAAATATAAATAATCTGGGTAGTAATACCTACATTAAAACAGGAAAGCTTAGTTTGATGTAATGTGAGGTAAAAAGGTCATGTTTCTTTTAGACCGTGTATGTAAATATCTGGTTTCAGTCGGCTCCTCTCAGCCTTTCTTCCACTTGTAGTTTGCTCCAGCAGTTCTTGAAAATAAAAGGTATTTTCAGGTCTGAAAACTAGCTTTAGATGTATTTTTCTGTATTTGATGCCATAAGCTGTAATTGTTCTTGAGAGTTATACCCAGACACAGATTTATTTTACTTTTACCATGGAAACATGCTAAATTAAAAGCCCCTCTACTTCTGACAAGCAAACATTTTTGGAAAGTAACAAGCAGGAATCAGAAAGTCTGCCTCATTAACTACACACCTTCAGTCCAGATTCGTTATTAAAGTATGTCTGTACTGAGGTTTTCTTTGCTCTGAAACGACAAAAAAGCTTTCACAAAACATTTTTCTCTGCATTTGTGTCAAGAAAACAAGTAGATTTTTTATGTGTGGTCACTGTTTTCAGCACACTTGCAAGACTGAGACATTAGATGCCGTGTAAGTAATTTATGAGAAAATGTAGGTCATGCTGAACCCTTATGCTGGAATTTTTATTCCTCCTTCAGCTCCGGCCTTGTTATTGCTGCAAAAATGATTCCAGGTTGTTTAGCCTTAGAGACAATGCACATAAATCAAACAGTAGCTCATTGGCTGTGAATTAGAGGGTTGTTTTTTCTCTGTGAGAGGTTAAAGATTTTCCCCTAAATGTCTCCAGCCACAAAGGTTTAAACTAAATTAAATAGATTGCAGTTCCCACAGAAATGCATCTACAAACAGGGAAGCCAGGCTGGGAACTGATGGCAAACATTATACAGTTTCATTATTTCATACAGCTGCACTGGTTAATCCTCACTGTCTGAGAGTGATCATTAGCAATGTTATATTTCAAAGTATGGCCCCTAAATTACAGTGTGATTCACTGGATGCTAAATCATTAATGCAACGCACAAATAAGTGTGATCGCAGGCAGCAGAATGTGTCTCTTAAGACCATTAAACAGTGAGCTTTTTCAGTCTTTCTTTCGTCAGGGAGCACAAGGTTTTCCACACATACAGACAATGGACTGGCTCTTAGGGTAGGAAACGTTAATTATTCATCCACAGGTCAATATCAACACACTTCACAGCTACTTACATGGATATCAAGTCAAACGCTGGAGAATATACCACAGATCTTTACATCCTGCTTTAACAAACAACCTACGCTGTCATACGCCTTTAATCACCACCGCCAATAAAACATCTATCGTTGCTGTTCAATGTACTTTTGGTTGGATTTTTGAATTAGCACTGACTTTATTTTTTTATTTAGCCTTCATTTAACCAGGTTAGTCCCACTGAGATCAAATTTCTCTTTTACAAGGGAGACCTGGTAGAGACAGGCAACCTCATTGCATTAAAAACAAAAATTACATGCATTAAAATGTGTATTTATAAGTCAAGCCAAAGATCTAATTATCTAAGATATTAGATAAGCACTAATATTAACAATAACAATTATTGATGAATATAAGAAGTAAAGTATCAATCTTTTGTAGCAATGAGTCACCAGACAGCAAATGATTGAAAAACTTTAGATAAAGTCTTAAAAAAAAACAAAAAAACACCTTAACTATTTTACAGGCTGTATAAAAGAGTACATAATAGCTGTATTTAGTCATATTTTCTAACAAGCTGATATTAAATCAGCAATAGGAAAAAAATATTTAAAAGACCACAATAACAATCTCAGACATTCTGTCAATATTTGAAGTTTGCTAACATTATAAGTTGGAGATATTCTTTTCATGAAAAACCTATGGAGCACCACAATTGTTATCACAAATGTCTTTTTTTCCAACATCAATCAATTATGAGATGACTGCAAATATGTATCTAGTCTGAAACTGAGAAGTACAGAGAGAAAAAAAGAGTCGAAACTTTAAACTGTTTCCATTTCAACACATTTAGAAGAATTACTTGAGACAAACGTGTAGAGATTCAGGTCAGTCTGAGAATGTGAATGTTTCAAGGGAATCTAGTCATTTTAAAACATGACTTCATCTCGCTGTCCAGTTTTAAATGCTTCTGTTTATTCACTGGCACGTCCGAGCCTGTTCATAACAGCCGTCTGCAGCATCCAGTTAAATATTAATGGGAGCAGTGACCTGCAAAGCAAAACAAACAGAAATGAAAACAGATCCATTTCAGCTGCCATGGATAGACTTCCTTGGTGATAATGTAATATTTTCCTGTAAGTGCTTAAAAGTTTTGTTTTACTCTTCAGCACATTTGCTCCACACCTAAACATAAAGCATGTCCCAGAGTCCAAACTCTCTGAGTTCTGCTTTGGATGCAAAGAAGCACCAAGCTCTTCAGATTGACATCTGGACATAAAATGCAGAGTCAGGCTCATCTGATTTACCAGCGGAGCCTCGAGAAGACAAGTGAGAAGAAAAACAAGCCTCATGCTGTGAGGAGCCTGAAAGAGATCACGTTCAGAAATGCTTTCTGGCTGCTTATCTCGATTTAAAGGAAACAAGACCAATAAGATTTATCCTGCTATCTCTGCGGCGTCTCTCTCTCTCTCTCTGCATGTCGTCCACTTTCTGTGACCGGATGTGGCGCCGTATAGTCCCAGCTAGGTGAAAATCAATTGGCAAACACCGTCTCTGCAGAAAGCAGAAGATGAGACGTCTCACACCGGCGGGCGCTGAAATTGACCAGAAGACTTCCTTCCTCCATTTTCGGTCTTATTGGATGCGGCCTGTTTGCCAGCTGGGAAAGTGTTCCTGCCTTTCATTCAATCGTACCTCACTGCTTCGCTCCCCTGCTTTGTCTGGATTTGACAGATTCAGACAAGCACATCACCTCAGGGCAGATAAAGTTATCTGCGCCGCTGCAGTGCACTGATGACCTGTCAGGCACACTGTTCATGTCACTCTTCCTCATCCTCTGAATGCCCTGCATGTTGATGACTCTGTACAGACACGTCATATCCTGTACTGTCAATCAGAATCCAATTAGAAACCTTAATTACTCGCCTGTCTTATAGGTAATGAAGCGGCATTAGACATTAATATGAGTAACTCACCTGCGTCAAGGCTGACACTTGGCATAGCGGTGACTGGCATTCTCTCCCTGCCAGATTTGGCCTTTTGTCTCTAATTACAAGACCGTTTGGAGGAGGAAGAGGAGGAGGAGGAGGGCGAAGACACCAGATTGCAGCAGGAAGAATTAAAGGAGGCCAGCAGTGAATATGTGTGATCTAACATCTTAATTGGCAAGTTTGTATGCTTTGACTGAGGATGAGGATCAATAAATGTTCTGCCACTTCTTTTTTTTTAGTTTCCTCAGCCACTAAAAGAGATTTCACCTTACAAGCAGCATTCACCCGTTTGCGCACGTATTTCACTCAGATGTTCTTTGTCTCTACAGAGTTTGTCTGAAGTGTTTTTGTCGTGCAAAAGAGCATCTGAAAAGAGGCGGCTGGGTTCGTAGCTGTGCTAAAATGTCACGGCGAGGCTTTAGGAAAACACAGCACATCTACTGCCAGCTTCTCCGCAAAGCCTTTTATGCTCTCGTTTGCACGAGACATAGCAGAAGAAGCTGAACAGAAGGTGCAAAACAGAACCCGATAGAGCTTCAAGTCCAGAGACGGAGGTTTACGGCGTCATCTCCACACCCCATAAAAAAGGCAGCAAGTGCTGCTTTGTGTACCAGAAATCATCAGAGCAACCAGAACCAGAAGAGCGTTTCTAAAACACGTAGCCACCTGGGAAAAGTTGAGAGCACAGAAAGAAAAGGTTCAAACTATATATTTTTTTAATTTAGGTGTGCCGAAGCAGAAAAAAGTCAAACTCATGCACTCCTGTGCATCTGGGGATTATGGCTCTGACATAAAATAGTGACTCAAATGCAGACACATGTCTTAAAGCAAGAAGTAAAATGGTCCTCTGATAGCTGACGGTGGATTTTGATCTAGCAATTCAATTCAACTCAGTGCAACTTAGAAAACAAGTATTCTTCTGACAAAATCACCAATTAGAATAAATTACCAGACGATAATGTTAGAGGATCTGCAGTTTGAAACTTATCTATCTATCTATCTATCTATCTATCTATCTATCTATCTATCTATCTATCTATCTATCTATCTATCTATCTATCTATCAGCTGCTGGAAAGAGAGCATGTATGATTAAATGTACATGCCCAGTACAAAAACAGCAAACATGTTTGCTATCGACTACATGAAGCAATAAGGGCCAGTTCTAATTTCAGTGGATTGCATCAACACAGCCCTGCTGCAAGAAAATGGAGTTCCTTTCAGATTATTATTTTCCCAGCTCCCAGGCCTCTTTTGTTAATGGTATGTTCGTGACGGGCAATGACTAAGAATTAAAACGCTGCCCTCACAGCTATTGAACCCGCGTGTCACTGTTGCTGCAGCGTTACAACTCTCTCCAGAGCACTCGTCAGTAATGACCTATCCAGCCTCCGGGCCTCTGCTCTCTTCTGTCGGGCCAAATGGAGCAGAAAATGAGAAAAGCAAACCAACATTTTCAGAAGCTCTAAATAACGTATCCAAACATGACCTTTCAGCTGTCCTCTCTCTCTCTCTCCTCTTTTCTTCTTTAACCTTTACTTTGCTGAGTTCTGCTTGCTGCGTCTGCTGGTGTGATTTCAGCGTCTAATTAAGGGGAAAATTACAAAAAAAAAGTGCTTCTGTTCATCCACGCAAACAAGGGAGTGCAGTGATATGAAATAAACGCTTGTTTATTTCATTGCGTACGAGTGAAGGAATAAAAGACCAGCAAAAAGAGAAAGGCAACCTGAACTCCAGAAAGATATTTAGAAAGGTTCTCAGTAATAACCAGAACACAGAGCTGCACTGTAAAAGCCTCAGTTTAAATTATTTACCTTAAAACAAAGCAGTATGTGGAAGCAATATTAAACAAAGAAGACAAAGCAATATTTTTGGTCTTTCTTTCTGCTCTTTGCAGCCCTGGATCACCGTTGCATGAAGCTAATGCTTTCCTTAATACACTGTAAATGTTAATGGGTGCTTTGAAATAAAATTGCTTTGGCAATATGAAACAGAATCATGTTAACAAATATCCAAGCCCCTTATTGGAGCTGAAGCTTTAGCCTTAATCAATCTTTTTTTTATTTATGGCATATTGAAGCATATTAAAGAAATCTAAAATGGAAACAAAAGATCTAAAATATAATATTCTAAGAAGCTTTTCATGTTTTAACAATAAAATAAAGGTTTTTTTTATTAATTGTGTTTTTTTCTTTTGTCAGTTCTGCTTTTCATCTTAATCCACCATGTGAAACCATGTTAACCATATTTCACCAAGATTTTTTTGTTTTATAGTGTTTCCATTGGGGAAATGGGTCAAAACACACACACACACACACACCTCCAAGACCTGCACACACCTTCTGCCGCCAGCTGACTTTATAAATGCAGCTTGTGGTTATGTTTATAAACACAGCCAGATATTTTAACATTATTATCTGGTAATAAATACTTTTTATGAAACAACAAACCAAAAAAAAACCCCCCAAAAAACTATAGCTTCAGTTTCCAGCAGACAATTTATTAACAAGATCTTTTACAATGGGCAACAGTGAACTACTTTTATAAGAAACAGTGAGGAAAGTTATTCGCCAATAACTGAACTGAACAAAATAATAATTTCTAACTTCACAATGAAGGTTGTGTACAGCCAGTGCTCGTCAGCGTACACATCATGACTGTCTTATTTCAATTCTGGTGTGCAGCCGCCTTGATAAATCAGCTTGTTTGTGTTTATTTGATTAATTAAGAAGAGGGGGAGGTCTCCTGGCCGAGGCAGAGACACCGAGGACGAGTGTCGACCTTTCCACCTCCAGTCTCCAGTGTAATCAACGCTTCCTGAGTCTGAAACCAGCCAATTTATTCTGCCAAAACAGAGTCCAGCCTGGAAGCCGCAGTCCGCTGCTGGCTCCACACGCTGGGATCTGAGCATAAACTGTGAGATGGATCAAGCGGTGGAAATCTGTTTGTTGGGAAACAAGTGTCTTCAGCCAACTCAACTCTACAATTGCAGCTCTTTTAGGAATTTGGGATTTTCGAAATGTTGTGTTTTATCACAAGCATTTTTAATAAAATCCCTAGTTTTACCCAGTCAGATATGTTTTTTTCTTCTTTTTTTTTTGCTACTTTTAAAAAACAACAACAGATAAGAGCTTCAGATATCGAAGAGGAACGTTATTAACCTAGATTTAGTCGTAGCCTCAACTGCATTCTGCTGCAGCTTCACTGGCAGAGCATAAAACCTTCGGGTTGCATTCAGCTCCTTCTTCTTTCACGAACACGACTGAATATTTCATAACTCCAGCTCTGCCACAATGACCAGCTTTCCTGAAACAACAGCAGGCTAATGGAGTAAAGTCAGAAATGCTGGCATTAATCACAGAGGAATGACTGAACGGTGTGTGAAATTTTACGCTGAAAGGATATTTTATTTAACAGCCTGCAGAAACATGGAGGACACACTTGCACAATGCAGGTCGACACTGAAGCTTATGAAGATTATTGAGCAAAATCAAACTGAAAGCACATGTTTCTGTTTTAATCACTTTACTTACCAACTAGACTTTGTTTTAGGTTTGTTTAATTTGAATTCTAGAGTCTCAGTTCTCTATGGTTGCCTTCGGCGTAAACCATTTCATAACAGCCTGAATATGAGGCTAAACAATTGCAGCTATGAAATAATCAAAAGGCGGTGAGCAACTTTTAGAGGCTTGACTGTTTTGACAGAAAGGGCATCGTGATTTGTGTTTCATCAAAACCAGACACAATTACTGAATCCTCACGTAAGAAATAAAAAAATCAAAAGTTCAGAACTGCTCCAGGATTTCTAATCAGCTCTTGGTACATTCGTCACAAAGTTACATGAAAAGTTACTGAGCCTTAACTCAGTTCGTGATTTTGTTATTGTCCTTTGTAAATGCTGATGTTCTTAAAAAGGGCTTAAAAGGCTGTGAAATATCCTGTTATTAAGGCATGAAAGCTACAAGAAGCGAGAACAAAAGAGCTGGGCTACAGAGAGGAAGCGTCGCCAGCTAAAATCTGATCTAAGGATCTGATTTCTACTTGTGTTTTTTTAAGTGGTTCCAGTGTTGAACCAGGCTGAGCCACATTCAACGTTTTTCTGTGAAAGAAGCCAACATGCTGCCACATCATTATGTCTCTCAAAACAAATCTAATTTTCAGAAGCTTCACAATCATACTAATAATACTGGAACAAATTTCTGTTGCAGGAGTTCACAAAAAAGATTTTCAAATCAAGCTAAAACACTCACATTATTTTCATATGTTGGGAATTCACAAGGACTGACAATAGATGGTGAGAAAAATTAAAAAAACCCCAACTAATACTAAAGACAACCAATTGGGGTTATTTGGTGGTTCTACGAAGCACTATGATGGATTAATTATTGTCAGTCAGGTCTGATGGAGATACAAACAATCAAAACGAAACTGAGCCAGTCAATGACTAAAACCATCATGGATTCTAACATGGATACTGAGGCCGAAGCCAACGGTATGAGGACAATGACACTTTTCACATACTTCACTGGTATGAATCTGTTTTCTTTTTTAAAGTTTATTATTTAATTAATTTCCATGTGTGTTCGCTACGTAGCTAAATATTTGAGATTTCAATGCAGCAGTTATATACAGACCAAATATAATAAACATTAGACAATCTACAAACTAAAAAAACTTAAATTTGTGATTTGTGTGTGACTGAATTAGGCGCTCAGTTGTAGATTATCCAGTCTTTACAATTTAATTTGTTCTTTGTGTTGGAAGTATAAACGTACCCTGACCAAACTTAGAGCTTCAGCTGTCGAATGACTGAAATCTTGGCGAGCGAAGTGGTGGAGCTTTGACTGGACCCCTCATCAGTCTGTCTCCATGACAGCAAATAGATGCAGAAATGAAAGAGTTTTGCAGATACCTGAAGGATAAAAAGTTGGTGCTTGAAAAGTTCAAATCTGATTATTTTAGTCTGCCCTGATCCTCTTCAAATTTATCTCCATGCAGAAAAATAATCAAGAAACAGAAGCAACGTTTTTAGGGTTTTTCTGTTAATGTAAAGAATACCAGCTAAACTCTGCTAAAATATCTATCATAACTACTAATAAAAACTTAACCCATTGTACTTAGAGCACGTTAGCATTGTTAGCAATATTTTGTTATGTAAACTAATGTTTACTATGACATCTCAGAGACAAAAAAACCTGATTGATGCACGATGTATCACAGTTTTATTATTGTCACAATAGCAGTAGAAGCAATATCAATAAACAGATTATAAAACTAATTCTCACCATCCAGCCTCAAACTCAAAGCAGATTGACGCTGTTAAATTTTCAGTATCTGTGTAAAAGGATGTCCAAACAACACAAGGCTAATCCAGAAATGTTGTTTTAATCAATATGCGGTGCTTGTGAACGTCTCCTCAAGTCCTGACCAGCTGACTTCAGATCAGTATTTACCTGCAGCGCTGCAAACTGGAATCAGACTCAGTGCTGCGAGAGGATTTATTTTATATTAACATACCGACATTGATTTTCTGAACAGATTTAGAAACAAGTTGTTCAATACAGCACACTGTCTCATAAATAACTCAGTGGCAAACAAACAGCCTCTGAGTGATACTTGAGCTCACGGTATTCTCACTTTTGTGAACGTTGAGGTTTTAAATTTTAGGGTTAAAATAGACAAATTAAATCTAAAGCTCACAGCAATTTTAAATACAATGCTCCCAACATTTTGATTTGTTGTTGGTGGTGTCTACCAAAGTTTAATGGTAGGTTTTTATGTATTTGGCACACTCATTTGTAACTATGAGCCACATTCCCATTAGTTTGGAAAATCCTCAATCCCTGCCAAAAACGAAGGAAGAAGTACAAAGAATCAGATAAATTGACTCTGCTTGTTTGATTTGAAATGCACTAACGATTCTGAAGAATTACAAACATTTGGAAAGAAAAACAGTGGGTGAAACATGCCAGTCGTGACAAACGGCAAATAAAATAACAAAGATTTCCCGGAAATGATTCGTTTTGTTTATGTGAGCGTGCACAGCAAAGGACTGCAATGTAAACACTGTCACAAGGGAACACGTCCTGTTCACAACGTTGAAGGTCAACATCTAATTTTTTTCCGCATATCTATCACAAAATTATATTGCAGTATTTAATGCATGGTTTGAAATGAACAAGAATAATTAGTCTTAGCTATAATCCCTCAGCCAATCCAAGCAAAACGTTTTCCTCATGATCTAACTGTGCAATTTAACTTAATCAATTAAATAACATCAAACGTAATTAGAGGGGACTAGAACCATTGAAGCCTTGCTGAATAATCTGGATAAAATTTACATTTGTCTTATTGTCCTTTTGAGATAATTAGAGGAAAATTTTGTCATCTGACTTGTAAGAGGCAAGAGATCCGAGTAGTTTCTGTTTCTTTACTTGCTATTGAAACTAAATTACGTGCACATCGCAACCTCACCGTTGCTGTTCTGCAGACAGACCTGAAGCTCGGCAGAGAGCAAATGAAGGAGCCTTTTATCTGTCAGATTATTGCTTCTATAAACTCTTTCAGACACTTCACAGAACAGAGTGAAGATTAATGATCTCTATGTAGAGGTGCGCTATCGTCTAAAAATGTAATTTCCTTACACTGCTCTTATACAATAACCATGTCTTATGTTTCCCCCAAAGTCACAGTCCAAGCAACTATAAATCTGCAAATATCTGTGGTTTAAAACTCTTTGTATGAATAAAACATTTGATCATTTAATGTTGAAGCCTACATCCAGCCTTAGAAATGAACCTTTTACAACTATTAATTGATTCAGTTTGTATGGGTGGTAACCAGGTGAATATGTTCCAGGGACACATGTTAAATTTTTCTGAACATTACTAAACAATAATGAAATAATAAAGAATCACTCCATAATTATATAGCATCACACAGGCTAATTACAGGTTCTAAAACAGATGAAATGTCTGCATAGTCTTAATAAAAACAGCAATAAAAACAAAGTTATGACATGAGTCATATGGGCAAATGGAAAATAAGGATCAGTTTCAAGTCTAATGAAGTTGAAGGTTGGTAAATAAACCCACACAGAGAACAATCTTTGCTCTCCAGAACAAACATAGGTGAGGCTGACTGAAGATAGAGATCATTTTCCAAGATTGTAAAACTAAAATGTTCACAGAGTTGCTGTTTAAAACCGCATCAATAATTGTTCATCGCATATGGAAGAGAAAAACTGACAAAAGTTCAGTCTGATCTCTTGAAACTATTTAGACATTGTTTTTTATGTAATGTGTTTAAGACAGACAAAACTTTTTGGTCTGAACTTTTATATCTGATGCTGCTGTTACATCCAAATTTCTCCTTTGTGGGGGAAAAAAGGATGTTTCTCTTTCTATTTCGAAAACATTAAATGCCCTTTGTTGCTTTAAACCCCTTGCACACAGAAATTGGTTTGTTGTTTGCCAAAAAAGGGTCAGTGACACAGAGAAGCACACACAACTCCAAATTGCACCTATAGGTTTAGCGGAGTTGAAAGAAGAAAATTGAAAGAAGGTTTTAAAAGTTGAAAATTCAAGATGATGCATTTGCTGGCCGATAAAAAAAGACCTGGTGATGAATCTATCAATGAAAAGACAGGGAAGATGGAGCAGAATGCAATGCTGCGGTTGCTGCTTTCTGTGAGCAAGGCCTCTCAGTGGTCCAGTATTTTCACAATCAGTCAATTTCTTTTAGTTTGGTTGATCTTCGTTCGTCTTCTTCTCTCCTTCAGGGGTCACTGCAGCGAATCATCTGTCTCCATTTAGCCTCATCCTCTGCTCCCTCACACCAACTAACTTCACATCTTCTTTCACATCATCCATAAATCTCTGTTTTGGTTTTCCTCTTAGCCTCCTGCCCTCTGGCTCCAAACTCAGCTTCTCTTACCGCTTAATGTCACAATGATTTAGCTGATATCTTATTTAGCTACAACTACCAGAAATGTTCCAGAGATTTTATTTATTACTTACCCATTTCCTGTAAGTGACTATGTCACCATAATCGTCTTGAATGCTTATTTTCTATTATGCTTTCTGGCCTAATCTTCACTTGAATATGACTTTACACACTGTTTTCCCTTTAATTATCTACCAGGTGCATTTAAACTCTGCTTTCCAATAATATGTTTGGCCAGTTGGATGAACTTTCTTTGCTTTCGGTGCCAGCATCCGATCTAGATGTGAGTGATGAGATCCTGAAGCTCAGAAAGAGCATGTCAGACATTTTGGACATGGAAAATAAATAGAGGATCTGAAAATGTGTATTATTTAAATTGCATAACACTGCAATTTTTTCAACTAATCATTTTTTTGTAATATGACTTTTTGAAACAGCGTACAAAAATATATATGCTTTAATATATATTTTCGTCTTCAAATAAAATATTCCTTTAGTCTCATGTAACATAATTGTATTTATTAGGCTGTATAGGCATGGCTTCATTCATTATGTTTTGCATGTGATGTATTTTTAAAATTTTTTCTCAAAGTCGTCATTACTGCACCTTTTCGCCTTTCCAAAAAATATTTCTTGATTAAACGTGACATTATTGCATCTCAAATCCACAGAAAACCTCATTAATGTCTGTTTGAAGTGAGCCAGTGCTATGTTGACTTTTCCACTCAGCACATCCTGGTATCCAGCGGCAATAAAGTACCAAAAGTTACAACATTTAGAAATATTTTTCATGTGATATATATCTGCACGTATTTACGCTTAGGATTTTACCATCTGCTGTTTAATATCTGCTGCTTGAAGGACCTACAGAGGTAAGTGTCCTCAAATTCCAAGTTTAAGGAGGGCAAAATGAAAGCAGCGCCCTCTGACATCACTGCAATCTATTACTCAACAGAACCATTTCTTCCTCCAAATTGCATTTCTGCTTTTAGTTTTTTTTTTTAATCTTCTTCCTTTAACAGCAGCATGAGTATGGATGTCGTGTCGATAGGTTTCCCACTGATTGCCTCGCTGCGGCCCAGGCTGAAAGGAGGTGTGATGTATTTCTGAGTCCAAACGGAGCTTTAGGCTGCATGTAAAATCGGCATGCAGCACACTTTGTGAAGCGATGGACGGGAACGGCTTCAGAATGAGTGGGAGGAAGGGAGGGAAACCCCATAAAACACCGCACTCCAGGGAGCACATCTTATTCAGCACAGCAGCTCTGATTAGCGCGGATACAGAAGCTCAGGCTATCAGCAGATTTAATCTGGGTCTAATCTGTCTCTTAGCAGATCATTCTCATGTGTTCGAGGCTGCTGCACATGTATCTCAGACGTGAAAACAGACGCACACTTAAAACACAAATTATTCACCAGTTCGGCACCACAAAACAGTGGAGCACGAAGTGAAGCAAAATCATGATCCAAAGCCTAAAACATCTTCAATTCAACTTTAGATATTCAGCTAAAATACTGCGAGAGGCTAAACTGGACTGCCAGCTAATTCAGCTCATTTCAAGAACAAACAGTTTATACTTATTCAAAAAAAGAAACAAATGCACATGCTAATCATTTCTGCTGAATACTTTGTTGCACCCAAAATACCAACTACAGACAACGCTTGACGGAAAAACTAAGAAAATATTTCAGTTAAAAGATGCAATTTGAGGACATTCTATGTGTCCTTCATCAATACCTGCTTAGAAACAAAGATAATTTCATCTTGTTGTTTCAAAACAAGTATCTAATGGCAATTTGCATTTTAATATTAAATCAACATTCTGCTGAAATGATAAGTCACTGTGATGGACTGGTGTTTAATCCATCTCTTACCCAATACAAGGAAACTCATATTTCCTTGTGTTGGATAGAGGAAATAAAATATGGATGGATAACAAGTCATTCCTCCATATACATTTAAAAAATGCTTCAGCTGCTGGGGGAATTTTTTTTTTTTTTTTCTTTTAATTTTCTGGGAAAATGTTGCTACTCTGAAATAAATAGAAGTTCATCTTAATTTTGTGTTGTGTCATGCATGTGCAGGGCAGTGCATTTCAGATTCCCTTCATATACACGCCTCAATATATTGTTTGTATGTAAACAAAAAGGGGTTTTGTTATGGCTGCTCAAATAACAGAAAGTATAAGTGACTTTTGACGTGACGGTCAGCTCCGTAGCCTGGAATACCTGTGACACAGCATCAGTCTGACAGGGTGAGCTGCTGCCTGAAACCTATAATACTGTGTCTATATCTGTCAGCACACGTGCACACATTGTGGTGCTGAAGGGGCTAAGTTCTCTGTTGCCTCATCGTGGAGATGCAGCCCTCTAATGCTGTGTGACTGCTCTCCCCAGGGGTTTCTTTTCGCTCTACTGCCTGAGCCTTGCTGCCTGCATGGAGAGAAATTAGGGAATCCCTGCATTCGCTGGCTTTCTCTGTTGCTTTACTCATCCATTTGTTCCCCCCACCCTCTTCTCCCCCTGCCTCCAGCCGGAGTGCTGTGCAAAGGCTCAGTTATCATTAGGGAGGTATTCCTGTGACAATGATAAAAACAGCCTCAGCAGATACGGCATCCTTTTTGCTTATGGAAGCCAAATGAACCAATTTGGAGGAGTGCCACTGTGACAAATTACAGTATAATAGGATATCTTAAACCGAACCCTGGCTTCTTGCTTCTGAAATTCACTGCAGCATAAATTTGAGCTGAAATCATTTGAACCAGAAACACATGCCTCTAACAACAAGGCCTTTAGACAATAAGAGTGGATATTTATCAGCTCCTTTATCATTTATTACGTCATATTTCGATTTATTGTTGTCATGATTATGTTTAAAACCACCAAGACTCTCTGTGGGAATTGCTAGCGTTGGTATTTTCACCACTGTTTGTTCAATGACAATATCATTACATGTCAATACATTTGAAAAGAGGATTAAATGCTGTTACTGTGAGCAGCTTAGAAATACAAATTATGCTTCTTTATGTGAAAAGGAGTAATAAATAGTTCTTATTGTCACTTTTATTGTTATCACAGAAATGCCACACAATGTTACGACAGCACTTTAAGTCCAGTGGCATAAAAAAGTATTCATATCCTTAAACTTCTTCATATTTTGTTGCATTGCAAGTGAAAGGTTTTTAGTTTTTCTAAAGAGCTTTTCTTTAGTGCAAAACAATGAAGAGAAACATGGTTTTTAAATGTTTTTTCATCAATAAAAATAGTAAAAAGAATGGTGCGCATGATGATGCCCCTAATAAAATCAAGTGCAACCGATTTTCACCTAAAAAGTGCATTATTTGTAGATTCATGTCAGCATCAAAGGTCTTTGAATGAAATTTTGTAAGCAAATGGCATCTAGAAAGGCAACAGAACAAAGATAGGTCATAATAAAACATAACCAACCAAAGCAGCATCATGCTGTGGGTTTATTTTCCTCTAGTGCGAACAAGGAAGCTGCAGTCAACAATGACGGGAGCATGAGTCTGTTAAAGGCTGCAAAACACTCAAGACAATGAGAGAGGTTCAGCCACGATGGGAGGGGTTTAGATTAAAGCATATTCAAGTGTTATAATGGCCCAGTCAAAGTCCAGACCCAAATCCAAGTGAGAATATGTGGCAGCACCTCGAAACTGTTCACACAAGCTCTCCATCCAGTCTGACTGAGCATGAGCTATGAGCACACACACTTTGCTCTCTGCAATAACATGTTTTCTGTAGCTACTCACTCAGTGTAAGTACCCACTTAGGCCAGGAGCCAAATGCATCTGACAAGCGAAATAGCTACTTGGAAAAGCTGAATATATATTTGTAATATTTTTACTTCACTCTGGCAGCTAAGACTGGATACAGATCAATGCTTGCTGCCAAAAGGCTGTATGTATGTATATCTATCTATCTATCTATCTATCTATCTATCTATCTATCTATCTATCTATCTATCTATCTATCTATCTATCTATCT
>CAEGAD010058871.1:0-14441 GCA_903067055.1 Poeciliopsis paucimaculata
AACAACAAGAAAGAGCATTAGTATTTCAATTCATGGGGTAAAGTTATGGAACAAGTTAAAAAAGGAGTCAAAATTTAATACAATTTAAAAGGAAATATAAGGAGGTCGGCTGTACAGTGACGCGTTGGTAGCACTGTTGCCATGCAGCAAGAAGGTCCTGGGTTTGATTCCCAGCCTGGGGTCTTTCTGCATGGAATTTGCATGTCCTCCCTCTGCTTGCTGGGTTCTCCCCGGGTTCTCCGGCTTTCTCCCACAGCCCAAAAACATGACTATTAGGTTAATTGGTCTGTCTAAGTTCTCCCTAGGTGTGAGCGTGTGTGTGTGCATGGTTGTTTGTCCTGTCTGTCTCTGTGTTGCCCTGAGACAGACTGGCGACCTGACCAGGGTGAATCCCGCCTCTCACCTGGAACGTTCGCTGGAGATAGGCACCAGCTCCCGCCTTATCCTGCTAGGGACAAGGATGTACAGAAAATGGGTTAGATAGCACTAATGTGTATATGTAAATTGAGGCTAACACATAGGAGTGTGTAGGTATGAGTGGATGGATGCAGATACTTAGACATATGTAAAACAAGATAAAATTGAAAAGTAATTAACCTGTTTCATTTTATTCTGATTTGATTTATTAATGAGGATCCATCTGAAAATATTATAAATTATAAATAAATACTCCTTTTCGACCATGTTAAGATTACTGTGTTACAAAAAAAATCTGTCTTTTGCATTCTATTCTTGTCCATGATTTTATACTACTATCATGGTCAAAATAAATAAAGGACTGAAGCAAGGAAAGACTAATCAAAAGAAACTAACAAAACAATAATGAAACTAAAATCAAATCAAACTGAAAAACAACTCAACTTGCCGGGATACTAATACCAACTGCTTTGAGTCTTTGACTCTCCAGCAATCTCTCAAATTCACTGGTTCTGCCATGATAATTGGAGCCTGTTTGTCTCAACTGGGGACAAACTCAACCAGTTTAATTCAGTTGTGAATTAAAACAGTTCACAACTTGCATTAATGGAGTCAAACTCAAATATTTTCATACTGTGACAGAGACGTTCTGATGCTGTCAGGATGAAAACCAGAATCCATTGGACATTTTTGCGTGTTAGAATACAGTTCTTTCAGCCCACCTCCAGAATCTGGTTTGTTTAATCAAGTAGAGAAAGTTATGCAGGTCTGTTAAAAGAGGCTATATCAATCAGACCCTTATTCTGCCTGCCTAAAGAATGCTCGTCTATGAGGTTGGAGCACAGATGAAGGGAGCTTTGTGGTCACAGCTGCCTCCCTCACAAGTAAGGTCTTTTTGTGGCTCAAGACTGCTGGATAATGCAAGAACTATGTTGTATAAAAGGTCTATTATAGTGCAAGATGGGCATCAAGGTCCTGACTGCATATTAAATAAAGGTGGTAATTGCCTTAAATTTGTGCTCTCGCTTTGCTGATATCATTGCCATTCTCCCACAAATGGCTAAAACACAGAAGGAACTGAATTAGGGCATCATCATTCTCGTGTTTTTTCATAACAATGGAGAAAGATGAAGCTCCTTTCCCTGGGGCCTGAATATTTCCTCTTCCAGCCCATTCCCCAGGCATGGACTGATAGCTCTCAGTCCATGCTTGACAACAGTCCAGGGTTGACAGATGTGATTCAGGCAGACAAAGCCATTGGCTGAGCTAAGTGAAAGAGGGCAGAGATTAAGTGTTTTTCTAAATGTTAGGAGGTTAGACAGCACAGTGTCCTGTTCTGGCCAAACAAACAGAGACTGTGTTCTCCATAAACTCCACAGGCTGGGAGTGCTGGCCCTACCGTCCAAATAGGATATGAACAAGAGGTTCTTGATGTAGTTCTTGTTGAGCATAACTGTTTTCAATTAGAATGGGTTTGTTTTTGTATAAGTGGACCATGTGATTAGTGGATTTTTATTTTGTAGTCCCCTTTTTGAATCTATTGTAATGATTTAGGATTTAGTCTTGTGGCATAAAGGGATCTATGACTAGTTGTAACAATAGACTTTGAGAAATATTTATTTCAGACATAAAACAATACAGTTATAATACTGTAGGTTGTTTAGTTTTTATATTTTTTAATAAAAAATTGTCACACAAATGCTACCATGTTGTTCACACTGCAATGGATTCTGGGTAAATAGCGATGAGTAATGTCTTTAAGCCTTTTCAAATTGAATCAGAGCGTGTTGAAATCAATGGCAATGTTGAAATCACAAGATGTAATGAAGATGAGGGCGATCAAATGGAGGAAGATAACAGAGTTGATTATAGGAGCTAATGTTTTGCAGCTGTTGCCACCTTCAACTTCAGAAATGAAACAATAAAAGACAAAGGGGCGATTCTAGGATTTGACCTTTAGGGGTGCTTAGCTCCCAGCAGGGCTAAGACCCATGAGAAGATATTCGTTCGTGCGTTTTCTAAATCTAACTGCTTATTTACATACATTCACAAACAAAATTAAGAGACATGTCAGTAAATCATATAATAAAAGAACAATGTTCATCTTACTCAAACATATACTTATAATGAGTAAAATCAGAGAACCTTAATTGTTTCCAGAAGTGTATGTACTCAATTTGAAACAGAATCTCAAGACTACATCATATCTCCCAACATCTGTTAACATTAATGAGACACATGCAGCTGTGGAGTCACACAGTCCTAGTGGGGTCTGCTGCCCCACAAATTAAAATAAAATCTACTCAAAACTATGCATTTTCAGTCATTTGAAGAACATTTTACTAAAACCAGTTTATTGTCAAGGTAGAAGTTCAGGTAAATGACTCATGAAAACTAGTTATTAACTTGAACTTTATTTGAAAATTACACTTAGAAATGTCATTACCATTATTTTTATCTGAACATTATGTGGCTGTTGGTCATTTTTCTTTAAATAAGAAAGTTTGTCCATCTATGGAAAAGTAGACATTATTACAGTTCACAGTTCATGAAGTGGGTCTGTCACAGTTATAATACCAAACACCTTTCTGTTCACAGACACAGAAACAGCCTAACATTGTGCACTGTTCTTTAGTTTTACCTTTAAGGGACTCCAGAGAGATTTGGGTAATTCATTACAAAACAGCATAACAGTCACTAATCAAACTTCAAAAAAGAGCAATAAGAACCAGGGTCAGACTAACTCATTATTTATCCAAATTTTTGCATTTATACACAAATTTGTTCTGAACTACAAAATAATCTTCAAATAAATAAATCCAATACTGTACACAATTTCCATTCATAAATATAAAAATAATTCTAAATTAAGTACTGCATTGCCACTTAAAATTGCAGTGCCATTTGAATGGAAGTGCTGATGATACAAGTCTGCCCCCTTATAGCTGATCTATATATATCTGGTCTTTACCGTTTTCTTTAAAGGCTGATTCTAGGCCGGGTAGTCAGTGTTTTTTATGGAGACACTAAAAAAAGAATTAAACACAAACAGAGCAATATTTCATCATTTAATGTGTGAACCAAAGAGCCTCTTGTGTCTCCAGAGATTCGGGTTGCAGATCCTGATCTAGAAGATGGAAAGTTGATCCTATCTCAATACAGCAGCTAAAAGTGCAGCACTATAATTTTTAATTAATTAAAATAAAATTGTGAAGGTTTAAAAAAACATCAACCACTAACTATTTTAAAAAGACATTTATTTAGTATAATTTCTTAAAACCCCTCTTGGCCCCCGTCTAGAACCAAACTCAACATCCTAAGCAATAATAATAATCAAACTAAAATCACAATAAGAAATTATAGCAAAATGTTCTGTACCACATCAGCCTCAGGAGATGATTGAGGATGAATTGACTCTGATTTCTGATTCTTTAGGCTCTGACGGGTCTGCGGTTTCTCTCCTGATCCATTCTGTCTATCACACAGCAGCAAACTGCGCCACGACGGACACATTGTTTTTGTCGATCGATGTTCACAGTCTCCATCCTCACGGAAATTGTTCAGCTTATAATGCGCGTCTTTTCACTCACGTCTGTATTTTTTAAAAACATTTTTTCTTCTAAGGACATGGAATCAGGTAGAGGACGTTTTAAAAAGACGCGGGTTGCTAGCAGCTCACCGCGGCTGCGTAGTGTCCGTCTCTAGGCAACAGTGACGTTCAGCGTCGGTCCATAGCGTTCAGGGGTCCTTTAGCTCCCGCCACGACAGTGTTGCTGACCTTAATATTTCCTGTGTTTTATTTTGGCAATTATTGTTAAACTTAGTGTTGATGTGTTTATTTTAGGCGTGTCTATCGGACAGTTATGCATCGGTTCAATACGGGACGCACATTTAACGGCCAAATATGGGATGACTCCCATATTCGGGATGGGTGGCAATCCTATTCAGGGGGGCTGAGACACAGTTTTAGGGGTGCTAAAGCGCCCCTAAAACAGGGCTAGATACGCCCCTGGAATGACACATACTGCTGGCTGGACTGTGTGATCCAGTAAGTGTTTCTATACTTACCGGTGTGTGTGTGTAAACCAGCTCTGTTTCTGGTCTGTTAACAGCTGTTTAGGGTCCAATCTTCATCCGAACTGCAAATGGGGCGGCAGTAGTGCCACCAGCACTACTGTCACACAGCTCCGTTAGCATTTAAAAGATTTTCCAGTGCTGCCTGTCTCTGATATTTCTTCCAGCAGTTTTCACTCTCTAGACGGCAGCAGCAGGTTTTAGGCCCTTTGCGGATAAAAACTGTCAGCACTTCATTTGCTTTTAGCTTGTGAAGGTAATGATCACCTGTTGGAGTCCTTGTTAGTATTGCTAGTACAGATGACTCAGTCTTCTGGATAGAAATGTTGAGGCTACAAACAGGTGTTTTGGAAGTTATGTTCAATTCTCTCCCACTGTGCTCTTTTCTTTTTTCAGATGGGAAGCAAACCAGACTAACCTTACTCTTTTTTTTTTTTAAAATGACATCCAACAGTAACGCAGTATGACATTATGTAAAATTTCACCAGTCAAACACAACATGATTAAACAACAACTCCGATAAAGTTAGCCTTCCTGTGTTTATGCTGCAGATTCCTATTACAAAATGGATTCAACAGCATCATCAACCCAGCAGGTTAATGAGGTATCATTTTGTTATCGAAGTTTTTGTTCTGGCTTAATAAACAACAACAAAAAAAGGGCAGTGTGTTTTTGTAAAGACTTAACTTCCTGAATATACTATGACCAAGATTAAAACAGAGCAGGGCTTTTCATTTTTCAGTACATTCACCTCAAACAATACATTTTACAGCAGACAATCGAGCATCCGAGCATGCAGGTAAAAAACAAAAACAATGTAGAACTAAGACTTGTGGTTCTTGAAAGCAGATAAAACTGAAAAGGCCACTAACGCAGAGCTGTCACATCCTATTGTCTACAGAGACAAAGTGACAGCTGAGGAGTTTCTATGTGGTAGCATCAAAGCTTCTTCCAAAGATCAGAGAGCAGATTGCAAAAGAAACTGCAGGCATTCTTCATGTGGGTCAACCCTGTGATGAACACTTGGGTTAGCATTTTGCTCAGGGCTGTCTTAAGTTGGATCCTACTGTCTCACTGTGCGCAGATTTGGAGGTCTAATCTGTAAAACATGTTGGAAATTTATTTTATAATAAATTACAAATTAATATCTGTAACTAGTAAAAATTTGTTAACTTAATGTGATTTTCCAAGTAATTTATAAAGATATAGAAGATGAGCTCCATCTTCCTCTTCATTTTTAATGGAAAAGTTGAATTCAGTAGCCTTGGTGCAATAGCATTAGATGCTGTTGAATCTGCTATCCAAGTGGAAGCTGATTGTACTGGCAATAGCTGTGTTTAGGCCTGTCACAATAACAAATTTTGCTGGGTGATTAATTTCCCAGAAATGATTGCGATAAACAATTATATTGTCACTTTGAAACCATTATTAATGGCATAAAAATTGCATAACAATGCAAATACACTCTGTCAGAGATCAATAAACTAATTTTGAAAGAACATTGAACACTGGAACTGGAAGACCTTTTAAATATAAGCAATAAAAAGTGGGGGTCTCCATTAGGTACTGTTCACTGTCAGATTCCCTGATGGCAGAGGGTTGGGGGGCGCTCCCCACAAAATGCTGCCCATGTCGCCATATCATAAATGCCACTGCACCTCAGTGATTGTGTCAATAGGACAGCCCCCTAAGCAAGGAATCCTGCAAATCTGTTCAACTTTTACTACTGTGTGCTGTGTATTGGGTTCAGTCCTAGTGGAGGAGAACTGAGGCTTTTAGCTCCCCCTGTGTCGAGCCGTTACCAAGGAAATGAGAGGGAAGGAGTCACTTGAGACACCAGAGTTAAGTTTTTTATCATCCAGTCTCTTTGGTAGAAAGTGAGAGTCACAACAATAATAAACAAGCAATATTATCTCCCTTATTATCGAGCTCATTTTAATTTATCATGCGATTAATTGATTTATTATTTATTATGCATTTTGCAAAACTGCAATGAACACTTTTTCACATAACAAGCAATATGATCAACAACAAGATGATGCTACTGGCGAAAACATCAAAGATGACAGGAAGTAGTAGGAGGATGAGGGTTTATGTTTCATTTTTTTTTGGCATAGTGTGCAGATGGCTCCATGAGAGCTCTCATAGCATCACACAATTTATGAAAAGGTTTGTGTCATTCAAAAGTGTTGGTTCCAAAGCTCTTCTAGAATTTTCCCAAATTGCTGCCTACATACCCAATCCCAAGTATAAGGAGCTTGTCGCTCCAATGCCTGAATAAGATGCAGACGTCTCCTCCACTGGCTGAAATATGATGAGCGCTAGTATCAAGACAGAATTATAAATATATTTCATGTAACCATTTACAGCCATCGCTGCCTTGACTATTAGTGATTTATCCCATATACAAGCTTATTTAATTAAAATTCTTATTTCATAACACCATAACTGTGAAAGTGTGTTTTTTCGACACTAACAACATACACAAAGGTATGCACACATTTGTAATGGAAACACAGCTTCATGACAGGAGGAGTGTTCTTTTGGACGCTCTCATGACCTGCATCATCTGGTATGATAAAATGAAAGTTTTTTATCTCATCATTCCTTATTCAAAGTAGAACAAGTTATGGGAACACCGTTCAGACAAATTGCACAAATAGGGCCTTTGTTGTTTACATGGTTTCTGTGAGCTGTGCTCTGGATGCATGCTGGAGTGGCAACATATTATGAAAACTAAGAGACAGGAAACCAAAAAGTCTGCTATGCAAATGCAGTTAACAGACCATAATGTTTTCAGATTGTGGGAGGAAAAAAATCCATGCGTGCATAGGGAGAAGATTCAAATTCCATGCAGAAAGAACTTAGGCCACATTTCAAAACCTGAACCATCTCACTGCAAGGCACCTATGCACCTGCATCACACACTCCAAGGTGTGTGTGTGTGTGTGTGTGTGTGGGAGTGGGGATGTTGATGTGTGTGAGTAGGTATGGGCGTGGGCGTGCGTGTGTGTGTGTGTAAAATAATTCCAACAGCTAATGCTAATGTCAGTTCATACAGTGTGATCCAGATGTGATATTGACCCTACTAAACCAGCAATTCGATGCCACAGCATCAGTATTGGAGAGTTGCTCCTCAGTCATATTCCAGCGGTCTGGGTGTTTGAGCAGAGGGAATGGATGAAACCATTTGAAGTGGGTCACCTAAATGAGTCCATGCCTTATAATAAGGTGGGTCACAAGAGAAACAGGTCAAGAATATTTGCTGAAGTTTCTTCTCAAGATTCACCAACATAAAAAAATGTTTTTCTATTTACAAAAACATATTTGATTAAATCAAGGTTTATTATGGCTGTGAATCAATGTTAAATTTAATTGTTTGACAACTAGAAGTTTCTAAGTTATACTCTACTGTACCCTCTCTTATTTGGGAAGACATTAAATGTGTACAAAATTGTGAATATCAGTGTATTATGAGTGGCCCATATAAGAAGAAGGTCAGTGTAATCAAGTTACACTCCCTTCTTAAATGACGTGAACAGTGAAGCAAATCTATTTATTTTGACTGTAGATTGCAAACTTTTGGCCATTTTTTCTCCACATTTTAGCCTTTCTGTCATTTCATAAAAGGTTCATCTTTGTTCATAAAATTCCATCTAAAAGATTGGAGACTTGTGTTCATTTTTGTCAAATCCATTACATGAGTAGTTTGAATCTTCTGGTGTTGCTATACTTTTAACGGCATTAATCATTATGTAGTTATGCTGCCTTAACATCCTGTCCTGTGGTGGTTGTTGCTGATGTTGCCAACAGTTGTCAAAGTATTAAGTGTTGTTTTTGTTTTTATTTGTGTGGTTGGTTTATGGTCAACTACTGGGTTATCTCTTAATAAACCTACCCAGCTCTGTGATAATCAGGGTTTTCAGTTTCAGAACAGGAGATATCTTCTAGGTAACTCAAATCTGAGTCAAGTTTCCCCTGAGTTAAGCATGACTGCAAATATAGAAGAAGCCTTCATCCGATAACGTGATTCACCATGGCAACAAGAGAAAAAAAGAAGCTGCATTTTTCACCAGTCTGTAATCTTTTTTGTCATTCCATAAACCATGTAATAAAAATTACATTGACTGTAACAATGGAATTAAATACTTTAATCAAAATTTTATGAGAAGAATATCAAACATATTTAAAGCTCCAAGCAGCCTCGAATGGCGCTCGCAGCTCAGCGCCACTTCAGCCTCATGACAAACGCGGAACCTGACGCATTGCTACCCGTCGCACTCATCAGCGCTCTTGTACCGTTCCCTCACCTGACCACTAGGAGGCACATTTTCTCAGAGTGGGTGGGGCTTCAGTGATGTCATAAATTTACCACACTAATTTGTGCAGCAATGCACCTCACACAACTAGTCTTCAAAATTACAAATCAAACATTCATCCATGACCCCACTAGGGACAAGGCTCACCCTTGTCCCTAGTGGGGTCGGGAGGGGTACTGGTGCCTATCTCCAGCTAATGTTCAGAGCGAGAGGCGGTAGACCCTGGACAGGTTGCCAGTCTGTCACAAGGGAACACAGAGACAGACACGACAGACATGACAAACAACCATGCACACACACTCACGGGGAGAATTTAGAGATCAATTAACCTAACATTCATATTTTTGGACTGTGGGAGAAAGAGAACCCACAAACCACACATGCACAGGGAGAACATGCAAACTCTGTGTCAAAAGACCTCAGGATGAGAATCGACCCCAGGACCTTCTTGCTGCAAGGCAACAGTGCTACCAACTGTGCCACTGTGCAGCCCCTACAAATCAGACAATACAGTTAAAATGAATATTAATTATTTGCACTTCTGTTTAAGCCACATTATGTCAGTAGCTCCATCAGGCCCTCCAGGGCCTGAGGGGCCCATAAATGCTAAGATATATAAATAAGATATACAGATATATAAAGCTTTGTTGTTCACAAATACAAATTAATAAACTGCTATTATAACATTGCGTTTTAGGTTGGCCAATTAAACTACTCCCCTTCTCCCAGATTTCACTAACTATAACACTGAAGCTTTTAGAGGTGCTGCTGTTTTAGCAGCAAGAGAGGCACTTTGGTCAAATTCTGCTCAAGGCCTCAGACAGCCTTGAACTGGCCCTGCATCATGAGTTAAATCCGCTGCACAGCGCAACAAACGGGATATTTAATGTAATGTTGCTAATGTGGCGTTAGTAGCTCTTCCATTTTGTGTCTGTTGAGTTTTTAATAAGAGTCCCAGAAAATGTTGCTCGAGTTTATGGGATTCATGCAGATTAACTCTGGCTGACTAAGTGGACTAAGCATTTGATATGGTTTGATGCTTAGTGTAACCAGAAAAATAAAACTAAAAATAATAATAAAATAATACCAACGTGATGTGTGAATATGAGGAGAGCACAAAAACTCCTCACCAGGCTGAACCTGCATAATGAGGTTAGCGCTGGTCCGTTAACCGCTAACGCTCCAACCAACCAGGAACATAGACATAATCTTTATCAGCTGTTGTGAAAACTGGCATGAGGAGATGAGATCTTTCCAGGTTCATGCAGAAAACAAATCATAAAGGCCTGAGAGACTGAGAGACTTACATGTTGATCAGATGATGATTATAAGAAATGTATTTTTGTATTTCTATTTAGTAATGTGATTTATTTATGATTACATAAAGTGTCTTGGTGTAATATAAAACAAACAACAATGTGAATAATATAATGGAAAATGATAAATTACAAATTTATAATAGTATTAAAATCAAATGGTTATTAAGAGCAGTAATGTTGAAGAAATACATTAAAAGATGATTGTGTTTGATAATTTATGGTAATCATACAGCATGTAAGAAATTGTAACTGATATAATCACAGTGTGTGGGGCATAAGGTAAGGTGACCAGATTTCCAAGACTAAATCTGGGGACATTTCTCGCTGGGCGATAAAGAAAAAGCTAATTTATCAAAATAAAATGAAGAAACTGGGACAGTTACAGTTTACATATTTATTAATACTTAAACATTAAAAGTCAAATATAAAAGCAGGAGCATGTCTCTCCACACAGTAGCAATATTACTACTACTACTAATAATAAAAGTTATAGCAAACTAAAACTGGAAATATGGGGGCAAATTGTGTGCATATTTTGTAAACGAGCATACATGAATAGTTAGTACCCCTCTGTTAATGAACAAAAAGCCCACACAGTGGTAACTAAAGTTACTTGAAACTGAAAAAAGTAGTAAACAATTGTTTACTGACAAACTGATTTAGATTGTGGCTCAATTAAAATGATGGTAGTTAAAACTTATTAACAATTTTGTGTCTGTGACCATAGAGCTGATGGATATTTTGTCTCATCTGTCCAAAGGTCTCTGTGGTAAATTCCAGCCTCACTTTTTAATGATTTGCTTTCTTTCTTGGTCATCTCACATGAAGTTTTTACAGGTGAAGTGTAAAGTTCGCCTTTACTTTCTGGACTTGGTTGTTCTGAACTTTTAGTAACCATTCATCTCATAATTCTCTTGAATTTGTCATTAATGTTCTTCCTGCGACCACAGCCAGGGAGATCGGCTCCAGTCCTGTGAACCTTAAGTTTCAGAATAATCTGTACAACTGTAGTCATCTTGACCTGTCATTTTCTTATTCTGTTGAACCTCAATTCAAAACAATGTCTGATTTTTTTTTTTATTGGTTAATTTTCAGTAAATCTTCATTCATCACTTTTGTCAGTTTCAGGTTGTTTCAGTGACCACTGTGAGTTTTTCAGTCTTTAACAGAAGACACAAACAATGTTGCCCACATGTGAATGTTGTGCATTAATGGACACATAAGTGTCCAGAAATACATGAGGTGTGTGTGTAAAGTTATGTAGCTGATATGTAAGCAGGTAGTTGATTTGACCGCTGCTCTATGCTCAACCCAAAGATCTCAAGACTGTTGCTGCAACAGTCTTGGGGATTAGACAAAGGTCACAGAGGTGATGAAGATCTAAGTGTTTGAAAGACAACAAAGAGCTCTGCTTTGTTTCTACTCAAAAGAGGATTTGCTATACAAAGACAAGACTCTGGCCAAGGACACTAAAGCCTTCTGTTGCCGAGATCATCCATCATCTGGATATGAGTTGAACTGCACCCCAAAGCCTTGCTCAGTAAATTGGTGACACGGTTTAGGAAAAGAAGGAAAGACTTAAGTTGATTTTACTCCATTTCCAGTGTATATTATTTAATAATTAAATGAATAAAGCAATATTTTATTATGGACCTGACAGTAATCTTAAGGAAAAACATTTTCAACAGGCAAACAGCAAAAAATGTAATTGTTTTGAAAATCAAAATGTTTCTTTATATCAAAATAAATACATAAATTGAAGTGCATGCATTATAAACTGAAAATGCAATATTGTGCTGCTCTATGATGTCCATATTCTTGTCTTTGTCTTTGTGTTTCTGAGAAGTTTTATAGTGTGTCAGGGTTGACACCTATTAAACACAAATTGAACAAATACAGGAAAGACAAGAGAGTGAGATTCTTTTTCTTACTCGCGAGGAGAATAGACAGAGATGTGCTTTCAGTTACAAATCTCCTACTGCTCTGAAAACACATCTGCCTGGTCCTCTCTTTTTATTACTTTTAGGATCCCTGTCACAAAGAGCGCTGCAATTCTAAAGGGAGGGGTTTGCACTTTATCACACAGTTGCAGCACCAATCACAATCACTAACTCTAACAAAAGGTATCACACTAGATTGTCTCTTTAGGAAGTTGTAAATCTTCATGGTGGTATTGTAACAACCATCCGGCAGATCAAAGAGGCAGAGTTTCCTGCTGAGAGTTGACCCTGCAGGACACCGTTATCTCTGCTCTGCAGGGAGGCCTTCTGAAATGTAATTAGACTGATACAACAAAACAGAAACATTCTTAAAATGCTAAAACAAAACTAGAGAATTTAAAACATATAAGACAACAACATAAAATGAAACAACAAATATTTGATAATAAAATATACAATTTACCCAACATAGTGCCTTCTTAGATTATATTCTTTCATTGCAGCCAAACTTTCTCCACACAGAAAACACACAGGCAATGATGGCACAGTTACTTTGAAAAAGTAACTTTAATCAGATTACTGATTACTCCTTGAAAACATAACTTAGATTACTGATTACTTGATTTGGAAAGTAACTAAGTTACATTAAAAGTAATTTTTTAGTTCCTTTCAGCAATTGCTGACAACAACACTCTGCCGCCTGTGAAAATGACATTGATCTTTGCCAAAACTTAATTGCAAGTTATTTTATAATGGTAACATCAACAATGTATCTTCAGTTATATGGTTGAACTGAAGGGGAGATTGTTTCATGGTTACAACAGTACAAAAAAACTTTAGTAATTTGTGCTTGTTTTTGTGTGTTTCTATTGTTTCTATTGCCCCCATCCCCAACCCCACACCCCAGCGTCCAGGTTTTGTGTTACGGCCCTGTGTTTGGTGTCACAGCACACAGATCTCCTTCTGCCGCTCTACAACTCAGATGTCCCGCTGCACAGATTTGTGACACTTATCTTAATATTAATAATTATAATGACTTTCAGTCGCACAACTTTACGGACTCATTTATTCGTGGCTATCAACAACAAGTGCTTGTTGTTGATAGAGAAAGAGAGAGCTACCATTAACAAGAGTGGTTATTGGAGTTATGCAGTTGTGAGGGCTACTCAGCTTCTTAACTGAAAAGGGTCATAACTCTTAGATCGTAGGTAGTTAGAGCTAGACGAGTGTCCCTCGACACCAGCTTAGACAGATTGTCTCTCTTAGACCTGTCACAGGGTAAGACTGGAGTTTTTTTTTTTTTTGTTAAACATTTTTATTGCACTGTTCATATTAGTCTCGATGTTTGCGGTTTTCTGGAGCGCAATGCGAAGCTTGACGTCATCCAGAGGTAATATATTAATACATTAACAAAGACATAGCAGGACGGATCATCCGGGAAATGAGGGACTAAAATTAACTGGATGTCAGACAAATTCTGGGGTTTATGTCTGCTTATTTCCAAGCCCAAAATGCGCAGACCGCGATTCATTAAATTTGCAAGCGACTTTAGAAAGAAAAACAAGCCCAAATCCACAATAAATGGAATTGGACGCCGAAACTCAAAATAGTTCCTTTTCAGCAAAAAATGCTCATCTCCCTCCATTATTTCTGTCGCTGCTGACACTGTCGCATAGAAACTGTGATCACTCCCCAAGACGGGTAGAGGAAATAAAATTACAAAAGAAAATAGCAACGCAAAGTGGTTTCGATAAGTAATTGTAATCTGACTACCTGATTTGAAATAGAAATGCGTGAGATTACTCCTTACTAAAAAAAGTGGTCCGACGTCAGTAACGCGTTAGGTTACTGACATCACTGTCTGCCTCCCACCTGGCCTAAAACCCCCTGTTCTCAGCGTCCACTAGCCATTTTTGAGGAGGGGGTACCTGAAAGTTGATCTCTGCAATGAAGCTGCTTGCGCTGCAGTGACTTCACGCGCTACCATTGCATTTTGGAAAATGTAGTGTTGGTGTGTGCAGAACGCCAGCGGGAGGCTGTGGCCTGCGCGCCGGTTCAAATAGTAATTAAATATCATCCAGGGGGCCCGCCTGTCGGATCCGGCCCGAGGGGACTTTGACATATGTGCTCTAGGGATTATGTTGAGCCACTAAAAATAATCTAGCCAGTAACAAGTGCTCGTTGTTGATAGAGAAAGAGAGAGCTACCATTAACAAGAGTGGTTATTGGAGTTATGCAGTTGTGAGGGCTACTCAGCTTCTTAACTGAAAAGGGTCATAACTCTTAGATCGTAGGTAGTTAGAGCTAGACGAGTGTCCCTCGACACCAGCTTAGACAGATTGTCTCTCTTAGACCTGTCACAGGGTAAGACT